>JARHVA010003516.1:370000-570000 GCA_037957365.1 Torreya grandis | reverse complement strand
TGTTGCAAGCCTAAAAAGGTAGAGTTATGACTGTGTGAGAAGATTATAAGAATCAAGTGATTAAAACAAGTTATTAACAAGATTTATAACTTTTATAATCCCATAATTCCCCTACATGTCCAATTAAAATTGTTAAATGTGAGTTTAGGGTCATCTACAGGTGGATTGTATAGATTGTAGGCCTAGAGATGAAAATTTCTCATTATTTCTATTGTTGACAAGGTGTTATAGCATAGTGAAAAGTTAATAATTTATGTCAACATGGTATTAAGGTGTGGAGATAACCCTCACATAGTACACAAACTCATTTATATATATTAATACAAAATGATCATCTACAACTCCTTCAAACACCTTATAGAAAGAACTATAAATAGCATGAAGGAGATCCTAAGACCAAATGATCAAGATGTGTAATGGAGGTTTTGAGACAAGTGAAGGTACCACATATAGTTACAAATGATACCAAATAGACTTATAATATATTAAAATTTGGATTAATCCAAATAAGGCTAAAATAGACCTTAAACCTAACATGCCCACACATAAGCCTGAACATAAAACTTGGTAGAAGTATGCATGTTTTGAGGTAGGTTAAGGATTGAGGTATCTTTTATAGTGAAATAAACCTTCGAATAGGGTCATTAAAATTTTAGAATAATTTAAATAGATAAGGATGTGTAAATATATGTGTATAATCAACTCCTAAAATAACACCTACATCCAAAGGGTAGTTCTACATAAGTATCAATAGAGGATGAAAATTTGGGTTTTAAACATGAAGAATGAGCTTGTGATATTTTTAATAAAACCAAATAATATCTATAAATTAATGGGAACACATGTAATTTTTATCAACCCAAGTTTCACCCTATTTTAAGATGTTTGTTTAGTTCTCCTTCAAACCTAGACTAACATTAGATTGGTCTACAAGTTGTGGGGTACCTATAATTTAGACCAAAACTCTAGATTATGAGGCTAGATCTTATGATGCATAAAATTTTAATACTTTTCCTATACCTATCTACTTTTATTTTGGTGGTGAAAAGAGTTAGAGAGATAACTAAAAGGGAAAACCTATACTAGTGATGCTGATGGACCTAAATGATTCATCCACTCAATTTTGTACTCATAAAAACACTAATGAACTAGAAAGGGATTAAAATACTATACATAAGGTTTATTATTCAATAATTATTTACATGGAGTTCATGGTGACTGATTTTAACTTGGAGGTGAAGGGATAGAGGTCTATTTTGAGAGACTTCCAACCATGTTACACTTCAAATCTAATCACCAACCTTTGACACTTAATATAAACTTCATAAGAAAATTAATCAACATATAGGTTTGTCTATGACATGTTAGTTGAATATTCATACCACTTATATAAATCTAAATAATCATACACACACTATAATATAATCATTAAAAAACTACAATAGTCCATTTTATTAATCCAAGAGGTTATAAACTTCAATTTTGGTAGAGTTTCCTCATGCCCAAAATATGGATCCATTAAAAAGGCATAAAAGCATATATATATATATATATATATATATATATATATATATATATATATATATATATATATATATATATATAGACTTTTATGCCTTTTTAATGGATCCATATTTTGGGCATGAGGAAACTCTACCAAAATTGAAGTTTATAACCTCTTGGATTAATAAAATGGACTATTGTAGTTTTTTAATGATTATATTATAGTGTGTGTATGATTATTTAGATTTATATAAGTGGTATGAATATTCACCTAACATGTCATAGACAAACCTATATGTTGATTAATTTTCTTATGAAGTTTATATTAAGTGTCAAAGGTTGGTGATTAGATTTGAAGTGTAACATGGTTGGAAGTGTCTCAAAATAGACCTCTATCCCTTCACCTCGATATATATATATATATATATATATATATATATATATATATATATATATATATATGTATATATATATATAGATATATATATATATATGTATATATATATGTATGTATATATATATATATATGTATATATATATATATATGTATGTATATATATATATATATATGTATATATATATATATATATACATATATATATATATATATACATATATATACATATATATATATATACATATACATATATATATATACATATACATATATATATATATACATATATATATATATATACATATATATATACATACATATATATATATATACATATATATATATATACATATATATATACATATATATACATATATATACATATATATATATATACATATATATATATATACATATATATATATATATACATATATATATATATATATATATATATATAATGAGGTAAAAATTAAGAATAATGATATAGGTGATAATATGGAAACTCATCATGACCATCATTAACTCACACATCACTTTAGTTAAAAAATAGTTACCACTAGTCTTCCAAATAATCTCTCTATGTTTGATGACCTTGCATGATTCTTGAATGATCTATTTAGAATTGAGAGTAGGTATTTAAGGATTAATTTTACTAACTTCACATTATTTTAAACCATGATACACCTTATTTTACACATTTATTTCCACTTTAAATTTAGTCATGCATTTATTATCACTTAAGAGTCAATTAACTCATGATAAGAATCAATTATGCATGAATTGGCACTCAAGGATAAGTTACATAACTTAAGGATCAGTTATGCCACTTAATTATTAGTTATGTGGCATGATTAATCTACACTAACTCATCCATCATCATTTATATGCCATTCTAAACTTTACTTGATTGGCCAAGTAGGTCTACTAAGTCGATTAGGCATAATAGCTTAGCTTATTGTGTTTTCGTGACCATGAAATCTTACATGAAACTTTTTAAAACTATTATCAAATGAGATTTAGTTCTAAATAAATAACACATACCATGACATAGGCCTTATTATGTAAGAAACACTTTCAAATTTATAAAACTAGATGATTAGGTCACCTTGTCCCTTAATCCTATAGATTGGCTAATTAGAGGAGGCTCATAGAGTAATTTCTAGGTATATCCTTCGACATCCAATGCCTTGAGGAGGTGAAACAATTTCTAAAATTCATTGTCCAATGATTGGCATCTTATTAAACTGCCTTGAACCTCTCTTTTTAAATTTTTTTCCTAAAACAATTATTTTTTGATAGGTTTGTACAACACCGTACCATGGTCATGACCCTCTTTTAGTGTATTTCATTTTTAAATTTTTTATCAGGTGATTCATGGGTGTATGGGTACATTAATTTTTAGTTTTCTCAAGACTAGTCTATAGTAGTGTTTAGGGAGGGTTTTGGAGGTCTGCTTTCTTAATGATGGTTCATAACTTATGAACCTCCAAAATAGAACTTATTTCCATATACCCCTTTGAATTTGATTAGAATATTGGGTTCCCATGCAAAATGTGTATCAAGATGTGTATGTGTGGAAGTTTTCTTGTAGTGTTATGCATGCATTTTAGACTAGTTTATAGTCTTAGTGATGTTTCATAAAAATTAGACCCTTAATAAACCCCAATCCTCCATTTATTTAAACTGGTATATTGTGATTCACTCCTAATATCATTTGACTCAAGTATTCTTGTGGTGAAAGATCTGAGCTCTAAACTAAGGCATCAAATTGGCTACCTAGACTACATAGTTAGAATTATCTCTTTAACACCGAAATTGACCTTCCCCTATTATAATATACTTGAAAAAAAATACTTAGTACATGAACCATACCATTACACCTTATCATGGTTTTAGTTTTATTATAAGTATCTACATGTGTCTTCATGGTGGTATAGGCCTTCTAGGCCTAAATAGGCTTTCAGGCCTAATTAATCTATTAATGATCTTCAAGGTTAAAGTAAATTTTAGGTAATATGAGGTGTTAAAAATGATCATATAATATTATATTTATTTTTTCCCACATTTTACAATTGTCTCTGGATACTCAAACCTCAACCTTGCTCATTTTTCATAGGACTACCTGTAGGTTTGGTTTGCCTGCCTATGTGTGTATGGAGATAACAAAGATCAGCAAGGTTATTCCTAATTTAAGGACATGTTTTATGGAGGTTAAAATCTGATCCAAATATGATGACATTCTTTTGTCTACCCCAAGCTCACCTTATGCTCTGTATACCTTTATTCCTCTACCTTAAGGTTTTAAGCAATCATATATTGTATAGCACTTAAGGACTGAGTTTTGTGTTTTTCCCTACTCAACCTAAGTTATTTATCATCATGATATTTTAATATACCTCTCTCACTAATCAATAATATGTTATCAACCTTATATAACTTCCAAATGTGTACCAAACCCTCAATTAGAAAGCATATACTAGCCACAGGTATGCCTTCTTCAACTAACCCTCAAGGGCATGCTACTTGAAACCCTTAAGGACACATAATATGTATAATATATAAATAATTTCCATCACATTCTCATGTCTCAAAACCCATTGATTAATTCTACACCTTTTTATTGTTATCAAAACTCCCAGATGATAACTTGGCCTCATCATAGACTATTTAAATGAATGTAGTTCTAAGACAAAATAGTTTTTGTCTCTACTAGCTTTATGGCCTTTATAATGACATTAAAATATTCACTTACATATAATTATCATATGTACTAAATTATAGTATATAATTATACCTTTAGAGGCCTCAAAACTATAAACTCCTCTAAAGCTATCAATATTTGTTTGACTCTGTGTGTGGATTGTGTGATAGGTATGACTACATGTGAATTTCCTTAGTTATATTAGGCTTCATCAATTATCTTAGATAATTCAATGATATATGATAATATATTAAAAATTAAAATGGTATTCAAGGTCTCTCTAAGCATTTAACTCATTCCTTCTTCTTGCAAATAGACTCCCTTTTAATATAAGCATGTAAGTGTTGATTTCTTCCATTTGTTGGGTCAACCTTAAAAGAGTATTTCTTTTTATTTCTTCATGACCTAAACAAACTTGTTAAATCAATTCAAATATAACAAGTATGTATCTATTTTTCCTTGTACATAACCTAATAAGCTAGGCTTTCTCAGACCATATACGTTCTTCTCTTGTCATCTAGCATCCTTATTATGAGTAACCTTTTGGTCTTGATTATAGGTGATTTTTTCTAAGGCTAAGACTATGTATTACATACTTTAATCTATTAATAATTTAATATAACGTCCTATTCTCTTCAATTATCTCATGATTTCTTGGAGTTCTCACTTGGGTCCTTAATTACCTCCACATGCTCTACCTTTTCATTGATCTTATTTAGTTAGAATGAAAGCTTTGATCTTCATCAAAAACCTATCTTTTAAGAAGCTTTTAGACCCCAATATATGGACTAAGATAGTCCAAGCATGGCTTTTGAAGTGTATGCCTTGGAGGGAGTTCATGATGTTCATTTAGTGATTAAAACTTGTTAGAAGTACCTTACAAGTCTTTAAATCATAAATATAAGCTTTATAGAGACTCCTTTTGCACATTTTAACCCTATGAATATATTTTTTTAGATGACCATATGACACCTATACTAACAATTGATAACTTTGAGAAAGTTGATTCTATGATGTACAATGGGCCAAGAACTCTTCTACTCTTCCTTAATCCATGTTTCTTGAAGGATAATGAATATTTCCACAAGATTGATAGGATGGATAATAAAAAAAGAAACACAAGTTACCTTAAATTTCCAAGTTGTTTGTCTCCATCTATTGATTCTCCTTGTTGGATTACACTAGGATCTTATTAGTATTCTTGATTTTCTTGACTAGTCCTTTCCCTAGTGTCATTAAACTTATATTGAGATGATCACCATGGTGTATTAAATACATTTTACATCTTGTGGTGATGTCTTGACTATTGTAGTGGTTGATTAGGAAACTTGGAATAGGCCTTGTAATCCCATTGAGAAGATTATTGATATACTTTAATGTCATCTTGTAGTTCTCTTTGAATCTATTAAATTCATTCTCTTCACAATATCTTAGACCACCTTATTTACAATATCAATCAAATTCCTCATATAAAAATCGTCTATTCTTTGTCTTGTATGGTCTAAGATATTCCCAACTCTTTCTTAGCCTAATGAGATTTTTGGAAGTAAAATAACTAAGAGGAAGGTGGGGAGAATTTATGATGAAAGATATTTCAAACTTTAAATGTAATCCTTTCAAACTCTTAATCAATGACCATAAGCATTCATAATGCATAGAAGATGTTCATAATAAGTAATAACAAAGATGAATCAAAATCACACACATAACACAAGATATACGTGGGAAACCCTCTTGGGGAATAAAACCCACTCTCAAGCCTGAAAACACATGGAATACTTGTCCTATAATATTATCACAAATGTTAGACCTTTTAGTGAAGCACCCACTTCACAAGGAGTACCCACCCCTAAGTGTGAATAAGCACTCACTTGTTTTAGATGTTGGGTACCCACATAACACTTTATTAAATCAAAAACTCAATAATCATGATTACAAAAAAAATTCATTAGAGACACAATATATAACACCTTTCTTTCAACTCATCTCACACACACAAACGTGATCATACAAGAAATGCATCTAAAACACCCTTTTATATCTATCTAGTCTTATTCTCTCATCCCCAATTAGTTATGTACTTTTGTCCGTCCATTGAACATACTATCTTTGGTCTCTTTCCTTTGCCTCTATTTTCTTCTCTCTCAATACTTGCACACTCAAGTCTAGAAACCATTACCTTGGTCTCTACTATTTAAAGAGTCTTATTGAATATCACCATCTAGGTCAGCCATAATACTTGTATTAACCATTAAGACATCTTACATATCTCAATATCATCCAAAAAGGTCATCCATAACAACTATGGGTCACACTTAAGTAGCTATACCCTTCAATTAGGCCTGATTAGCCCTTATAGGTCTCATGGAGACCTATTCACCTATTTAGCACTTCATCGATCAAATTAAGAACATAAGATCACTTTTATTTACATGGGTCCACTCCATATGATCTCTAAGACATTTTTAGGTGATTTTTCCCACCAAAACACTCTTATGCTAAAGCAAAATTTGCTCAAACAACATTATGTACACTATAACACCATGAATGAATAAACATTAAAATTTGAAGCTATATAACTTTAACTTCATAAATATTAAAAAATTCTAACTAGGTTCTCTATATGTGCCTTGATGTCCTATACAACTTTTATTTTTACACCTTAGTGAAATTTTGCATATATAAAAAGGTATAGCACAAAAACTGAGCATTGGTTTTCCCTCACAAATTTGAATATTTAAATTCCAACCGTCACTAAGTAAATGCTAAACCTCAGATATGTTGATGTCATCTCATGATCCCCAAAAAAATTGAATAAATATGCACCATTAATACTTATAGATTAACTAGGTATTTATCTTTTAGTACTCACCATTGATCTAAGCTATGAGCTCCCATGACTATCCCACTTAGTGGCCCTACATGCCTTCTCCATATATGAATCTTTGACTTTGACTCACACTATCAATCTTATCATAGTATGAATGCCCAAGAACCATTTATCTTCTATATAAGCTTCATGAATGTGACACATATCGCTAGTGCCTTCATTCTTTGACATATTAACTTTTACACACACTATTGGATCAAGATCTATGATTTAACGCAAACTGTTAGATTTACTATCTAGTTAACCTCATACTTAAATGTAGTTTAGCTTGATTGTCTCTAGCCCATCACAATCTATGAAAGTAACTTTGAATATTTATATTTTGATCTATAAAACACTTCAAGACTCCAAATCTTTAGGGTACCTTCTTGGTACCATAGACAACATCTCCATGAAAATCTTTGATCTTGGTTGACTCTATGAGTACTTACAATAAATTCACAAACATGATTGTTCATTCATGTGTGCATGATGGTCTATGATGTTCTGGATTCTCTTAATATAGTAGATTCATGTTTCTCATTCCAAATGATCAAGTGACACACCAGAGCTTCATCAAGACATCTATGGATGCTTCATAACTTCTTCTTTATCCTTATAGACCTGAAAATGTTCCATGTCTCTCCAAGCTATCAAACATAACCTCTTTGTCATTCATGTATTATAATCGCATGCTTTATTTGAAATCAATGACAACCTCAAATTAATGACCATGCCCAACAATCTCCCCCTTTGTCATTGATGGCAAAATACCCTTAGAATTACTTAATTTGTATATTTATTTCATTCTAATATTTCTCCCCCTTTGACATTAGTGACAAAGGGTCTCTTATAATTTTAGTGCATATGAATCAATTGCTCCCACTTTGACATACATTAATCTAAACTTGGACTTGTCTAATCCTTGGACTTATATAAATATTCATAGAGCTTATAAATGTTCCCCTAACATCATGTTCTATATAAAAAACAATGTTTAATAAGTCCTGTCAACAAACTAGGTCTACCATTAATACTTCAAACACTATGAACTCTATGACATACATAATCTTGTCATATACAAAACTCTAAGACATTGTTCATGATATCAATAATATGAAAACACATTATCCTCCTACTCAAATGACCATTTAATTATTCATTGATAAGTAAATGACTCCAAAGCTTTTTTGTAGATACTCAAATGTGGCATTTGTCAATGGTTTAACCATAATTTTTACAAGTTGTTCTTTTGTAGACACATTCTAATTTGACAATTTGATTACTTGTTCTATTAGGAAGTGATATCTAATAGGAATATGCTTAGTTTTATAGTACATAACAACATTCTTATAGATACTAAATGCACTATTATTATCATAATAGATAGGACAAGGGACATTTTGTCTTACCTTATAATCTTCCATGTTTTGTTTTATCCATATTACCTAAGTACAATAGGAAGTAGCAGTTATATACTCAGGATCTACAATTGATATTGATATAGGGGATTGATTCTTTCTTATCCAGGACACCAATCATTCACTCATGAATAAGACACCACCACTGGTATTCTTCCTTTCATTAAAACATCCTACCTAATTTGCATCAGTGTATGTCTTTAGAGTAAATCCTTTACTCCTAGGGTACCATAAACCATACTCCATTGTGTTCTTGATATTTATTATGAGCATTTTGACTGCTTTCAAGTGAGATTCTTTAGGATCAACTTGAAACCTTTTTACAAGGCCCATTGTTTGTTGGATATCAATCTTAGAAGTATAGAGTCTAAGAGACCTCTAATCATGGATCTATATAAATTTTAATCAACTTTTGGTGAGTGATATTGTTTACTTAACTTTCATCCATTGATCATTAGAGTACTTATTAGATTGCAATCCAATATTTCAAACTTTATTACCATATCTTCGATGTATTTTTCCTATGAAATGAATATCGATTCATTAAATTGGTTAATTTGTAATCCTAAGAAGAAAGAAAGTTCTCCCAACATTGACATTTCAAACTCATTCTTCATAGCATATGCAAACTCTCTACTTATGTTGTCACTTTTAGAATAAAATATTATTTCATAAACATAGACTACTACTAGTAATTGATGAGTACCATCTAGCTTGATATATAAATTACTATCAATTATCCCTCGTTTGAAGTAGTGGCTCAATAAATATTTGTCTAATCTATCATATCAAGCTCTAAGAGCTTGTTTAAGATGATGTAATGACTTTTTTAGTTTGTAAACATATTATTGATTACTTATCATTAATAAACCTTTAGGTGGCTCAATATAAACTTCTACATCTAAGTTTCCATTCAAAAATGCATATTTCACATCGATTTGGTAAACTTTGAAACCTTTAAAGCTTGTATATGATATAAAGAATCTAATTAATTCCATTATTGCTATAGGTATAAATTTATTATCAAAATCTATCCCTTCAACTTGAGCATATCCTTTAACACCAATATATCCTTATTTATTATGACCTCTCCTTTCGCATTCATCTTGTTTCTAAAAACCCACTTAGTTCCTATCACATTTTGTCTTTCAGCCTAGAAACCAAATCCCATGTTTCATTTTTTACTATTTGATCAAGTTCCTCATCTATGTAAAATGCCTAATTTTAATCTTTACTATCTTCTAAAAAAATATAGGTTAAATCTTAGATAATAAAGTTGTATCTTGTCGATTTTAGTTGATCAACCTTCTCCTTATAGTCTACAAACTAACATTCACATCTCCAATAACTTGGGAAAATAGATGGTCCTTCTATATTCTCCTAGAAGGGGCTTTAGTATCCTATATTACTTCTTCCTCTTCATCATCTAATTGATTAGGAATGATTTCATTACTTTAAATAACATCTTTAGTAGTGTCAATTATCTAAAATATGTTCATAGTAATGAATAACAAAAATGAATCAAGATCACACACATAACACAAGATCTACATGGGAAATTCTCTTGGGGAATAAAACCAACTCTCAAGCCCTCAAAAAAATGGACTACGTGTCTTATAATATGATCACAAACATGAGACCTTCTAGTGAAGTACCCACTTCACAAGGAACACCAAATGATAAGTGTGAACAAGCACCCACTTGTTCTAAATGTTGAGAACCCACACAACACCGTATAAAATTAGTAACTCTAAAATCCTGATTATAGACCAATCTGATTGGAGACATAATGTATAATGTTATTTTAACTTATCACACACACACAAACTTGATCATATAAGCAATGCATCGAAAACACCCTTTTGGATATCTCTATTCTTCTTCACTCATCCTCAATTAGTTATGTTATTTAGTCCATCCATTGAGCACACTCTATCTAATCTATTTCATTTACCTCTATTTTCTTTACTCTTAAAACTTCCACACTCAAGTCTATAAACCATTACCTTGGTCTCTAATATTTATATATCTTCTTGAATATCACCATCTAGGTCAGCCATAATACTTGTATTAAACATTAAGACATCTTACATAGCTCAGTACCATCCATGTAGGTCAACCATAACAACTATGGGTAACACTTAAGCAATTACACCTTTAAATTAGGCCTCATTATCCATTATAGGTCTCATGGATACCTATTCACCCATTTATCATTTTATCAAGAAAATTAGGAATATAAGATCACTTTTAATTACATGGGTCCACTCCATATGATCTCTAAGACATATTCAAGTGATTTCTCCCACCAAAACAATCTTTTTCAAAAGCACAATTTTCTCAAACAACATTTTGTACACTATAACACCATGAATGAATAAATATTCAACTTTGAGGCTCCATATATTTGATTGTACAAACACTCAAACCACCTAACTAGGTTCTCTAGATGCACCTTGAAGTCCTCTACAACTTTTCCTTTTACATAACCTTGAAATTTTACATATATCAAAAAACTTATCATAAAAATTAATCATTGGTTTTCCCTCACAAATTCAAATATTTAAATTCTAACAATCACTAACCATATGTTAAACCTTGGACTTGTTGACCTCATATCATGCTACTCACAAATTTGACTAATTACGTGTTGTCAATCTATACAGATTAACCAAATCATTATCTAGCAACACTCACCATTGATCTAAGCTCTAAGATCATATGATTGTGCCACTTGGTAGCCCTACATGCATTCTATGCATATGAATCTTTGACTTTCACTCACACCATTGATATTATGATAGTACAAATGCTCATAAACCATTAATCTTCTATCCAAGCTCCATGAATGTGACACATGTCACTAGTATGTTCATTCTTTGACATATTAATATTTATACACACCATTGGATCAATATTTATGGTTTAATTTGTACCATTAGATCTACTGACTAGTTGACCTCAGACTTCAATGTAGTTTAACTTGACATTCTTTAACACATCACAGTCTACTAAAGCAACTTTGAATATTTATATCTTAAGATAGAAAACACTTTAGGACTCCAACTTTTTAGGCTAATTTCTTTTCACTATAGATAAAATATCCATGAAAATATTTGACCTTATTTGACTATATAAGTACTTAAAAAAAATGATGGTCTATGATGGTCTGCCTTCTCTTAAACTATTAGATGCATGTTTCTCATTGCAAATGTTCAAGCGACACACCATAGATTTGTCATGACATCTATGGATGCCTTATAACTTATTATTTATCTTTATAGACCTAAAAATTTTCCATATCTTTCGAAAATATTAAACACAGCCTATTTATCATTCATGTACTAAAATCAAATGCTCTCTTTGACATATATGATGACCTAACATTAATGACCATGCTCAACAAATATTTCTTAATCATCTTGACTTGACTTGAGTTGATAGATAAGGAGTTAAAATGAGTTAAGGTAACCAACCTATCTTTGATTGAGTTTATTAGATATAAATTTTTCTACTAGAACCTTCAAACCTCTTGAAACTCATATTAACATATTTGGCTATAAGTGGTTGTCGATGTAGATCTCACAATGAGCCTTGCATGGAGTTGTTGTTTCTTTGACTTTAACACCACATGACTTGTCAAAGAAATTCAAACATCTTAGCCATTATTTTAAGAATTCAAATATAATAATATAATAATAATAATTCCACCTCAACTTAACTTTAATATATTGTGGTTGAGGGGTATAGATAGTACCTCTGCTTAAGATCTTGTACATCAAGGATAGAGTATTTAGCCCATTTGAAAGACTTGTATGATTATATAAGGAAATGAAAATCATATGAATACATGTAGAATTCTAAGAAACCCTTTTAAATTTTTAGAGAACTATCAAACTTCTCTACAATCTATACAAGCTTGTACTTGAAGGAAATAAAAAGCTCCCATTAGAAAAAATGTACATTGAACTACCACCTTTGACCTCTCATTGTTTCAATATGTTCAATATGATATCAAGATCCTCACACATGTGGGAAAAGTTTTAATAATGTAATGGAAAGGTGTTCCATACTCTTTACAAGATCCATAAACTTTTATTCTTCTATCACCATGCTTAGGAGAGGAGAAAACTTAGAAAACTAGTTGTTTGCCTGAATGAAGGAGCCATTATGGGTGCCTTAACTTGTAAAGGATTTTTTATAAAGGATAGAGAGCATAAATTAGAACCAATACCAAAATATGGAATCTATATGGAATATCTCTAAGACCCCTTCCTCTACCAAAAATTCTAGATCTTAATATTGTCTCCCATGGTCATACCATCTGTAAACCTGAAGGGATCTCTTGAGCTGCATAGAAACTAGCTGGATGAAGAGAACTAGTTTTGAGCCTATTTGAGATCCCTTTTCCATGAATATTTTATGTAAAACCTACCATGAAATTTTATTTAAATTATTGGACTCCACTATATGGAAAAGTCCATACAAATCCATTCATCTGCAAGAAAATGCCCTTTCTCTTGCATTTTATTCACAATTTAATATTTGAACAACCAATTTATGGAGATATGAAGAAGATTACAGGTCAAAGAGATTATTAAAATAACTAATAATTATTTTTTAGATTAAAATTTGGTATTTTGACATTTGGGAACTCTTTAGAGAGCAAAACTACTCTTTAGATTTGAAAAGGAGAAATTTATAAAGCATGAAAGATTTAACTTAACAAAATGACATGAATATGAAGTTGTTTAGACATATTATGGATGATTTAGTGGACTTTTGAGGTGTATTTTTTCCATTTTAAGACCAAAACCTTTTTTAGGTAATATACATATAGTTTCAGTCATGAAAAGTACCTTATATCTTATTAAAAGGTTTAAATGAGGATTTTATAGGTCTTTAATATAACTTCAAAGGTTATAGTTCATTTCATAATTTAATAACCCAGATATACTAAATAAAATCATATCTAATTATCAACTTATACCTCTAATACATATCTATCAAGGAAATTTAGATCACAAGACCACTTGAATTCTTTGTCAAAGACCTCCAAAGATTCTCAAACATCATAATGACACTTGATAATAATTAGAACAATACATGAAAATGAAAAAACATTGAGACATACTCCATTCATATGGAAATAAAATACATCATGATGATCAATAACATTACTTAAAGACCCAATATAATTAGATCAAATAGTGATCACAAAAAAACTCAATGATAAATGTAGGAGTGTTTAATGGCATTAAGAAGTAAATAACAGAAATCATGACTTAGGATATAATCATGTAAAGAATTAGGTGAGTGCCATGAATTTTTTTCAATTATCAAGGTTGGAAGTTGGACTTGATAGGCCAAATTTCCAATAGTAATGAGAAAAAAACCATAATATATAGTCACTAGGGTGAGAGTTGTCTAAATGTCTGAGAACCTTAAGCATGAACTAATAGGTCTCAAGGGATTTGAGAGGTCAAGTCATTGGGGGAACCAATTATATAGATCATGTAACATGTATCAAGCCCAAATAAAATGTTTCAATTATAAATAAATCAATATTAAAACCTTTTTTTTTCACTTTGACTCATACATTGCATAACTACAGTCCTAAAATACATACAAAATCCACAAACTTGGCATTTTGGAGAGGTATGATGATTTTTCAAGGTAAATTTAATATTTGAATAGTTAATAGGAGTTTTAGATGACCTTACATGGGTATCAAAAAAAATTTAAGTTATTTAAAACTCTTCATATCCATTTTTGTTCACTCTCAGCCTACACAAGCCTATGTCAAGACTAACCTAGGGCTATAATCTTTCACTTTTCATAACTAGAGTTTCCACATTTCAAATTAATTGAAACTTTGTAATATAACCTGATTTGAGGAACTGTACAATATGTTGGTGGTTTTGGAAGATTACAATTTGGTATAGTATGGTCTCTAGTACTATGTGTTTTTTTGGCTTAAAGAGGCCTAATTGTAGATTAAGGTATTGATTTAGTAGGTATGCATTAGGATTTAGGGCATAATTTTTTGGGGTAATCCAAAATAGAATAAAGGGTGTCCAAATATGTAATTTTATTTCCTATAAGATATTTTTATCATTCAAACTTAGTAGCTTTGTGTCAAATTAGGGTTATAAGGAATGTGCCTAAAGATAACCAGTGTGAAAGTTAGGAATGAGATTGTAAGATAGAGATCAAGATATGATGGGTTAAAAGTGTCCAAAATAGGGATAATAATTTATAAATAAAGATGATGACTTATCACTACCTAATCAAGAATAAGGTGGTAGTTTCAAAAAGGCTTAATGTGTGATCAAAAGAGACAAAGCTCCTACACCACCTTGAGAATATCATCATTAAATTAAGTGCACACATGTTGAAGAGAGTTTTAAGAATTTTTAATTATCATTTTTTATTTTTTTTAAATTGTTTTATGAGTTCTTTTCAACCATATTTAGTTTTTGACATATGTATCCTCTCTCTCTTCTTCTTTCTCTTATATGTACTACCTTGTTTGACATTAAAATGAATCCTTTCACCAAGATTATGGTGAATACCTAATATTATGTATGCCTCTGATCAATAAATTATTATTTTTTACCTCCTTATATGGTTGTATGTAGTGTGGTGTTTTGAATGGTCGATCCAATCAAGTGTAGATTTAGCTCACCTTATTTTTTTTGTCTTATTCATCTTGCTTTCATGTAGTTAGATTCTTTATTATAGTTGTATAAAGTGTCATTAGGGGTTACATGAGAGTTATAAGAGGAAATTATTTTCCCTTATAGATTAAAATTACCTTACCTCTCTACAAACCATTGATTTAATATATTATTTTTAAGAGAATTGTATGTTTATTATAGTCCTATAGGTTTTAGTGCACATGAAAATCAATGGTAGTGGTCATAAAATTTGGTGTATCACCCCATTATTTCATAGATTTTTTTTTCTCTTTACACTACAAGATAGTACGTTAGTAATTTGTCCTAAGTGATTCATCAAGGGAGATAACTCTTATCTATAAGTTCAATCCATTATTTAGGTCACCAAAAACCTAGGATTGTTCCCATACGTATCTTAGATAAGTGGACTTGAAACATCATTTTAAAGGCTAAAAATTTAAGCTATAATAGTTATAGCATGCTTAGTGGGACAAGGATTTTCATCCATTGAAGATTTATTGGTGCTTTTGTTTAATACACCAACCTTTGGAGGCATTAACACAAACACCAATTATGATTCTAAATTCATTCATCTAGTTTTAGTAGCCTAGGTATTGTTTCAACTAATTAATTTTTGTATTTTGCCTTTTATAATCACCTAAAAGTGGTAATCAGATGCTAAGTGTGTTGCTTGAGTTACCCTATTAATATCTTATCCCTATCCCTATCTTAGAGCTTTAGATATAATATTATAGTCATTGTGTAAACCATAGTAACCTAAAATTTTCAAAACATAGTTCCAAAACTATTTTCTCCTATCCCAACCTAACTTTCTCAAGATTATACCAAGTATAAATTAACACCACATTTTGGACACTACATCCACATGGTGGTAGTGTCCTCAACTACGAGATATTTGGATACTTTTTTTAATGTGTACCCCTGCTAAGGTCATCCTAAGCACATTTTATTATCCACATAAGATTTAAAAAAACCTATAATACAATTATAATTGACCTCTATTCACAATATGGGAAATAGATGCAAAAACCACATTCAAACCAAAGACAAGTTGAGCAAAATTAAGGTATTTGGTCTGTGTTCTACCCTAATTCTACATAAAACCATCTAAAACATTAATAAACTAAGTTTTAAAAGATTTAAAATCTAAATCACATTAAAGACATTAAATTCCACTCTCATTATAGCATTCACTTGCACATACATCAAGTATTATATGGGAGAACTACATCAGGTTTGATTCTTTTTTAGAGTATTGGTATGTAGGCAATTTTATTCACAACATGGTGTTGAGTATGTCTAGCCTATCAATTAAGAAACACACAATTATTTATCATTACATAATTAGAAAAAGAATTAGGGTTTGAACACTAAATCATGTTTTTTAGGCACAACATAGAGTTTTAGGTTTCATGCACATAGGTTTAGGACATATAAACATAGGCGTAAGTGCTCCCAAAAAATATGAACAATCCTATAAAGGGGACATTAGTGACACATTAAGGACACTAAAAAAGCATGTTAATATTTTCCAATAGGGTGATATTTTCCAATGAGAACACATACACTATAATCTTATTGATGACACTTAGAACTACATAGAACTCAACTTTCAAAACCTAGATCGCCTTGACAGTCATTTTCTAGATAAGTTTCTATTTAATCTTGTTTATTACTATTTTTACAATGTCAAAATAAATTCAAATTTCATAAAAGATAATTTATTAATTATTTTAATTTACCTAACTAATTTAGACATCTTGATATTTTAATCTAAATATAGGTTTTACATAGTGAAATCCTAAAAGGTTAAATCATTTGGTGAACCTATTTTCCTTCTAATATTGATTCAAACCCTAGATTTTATTAATCCAAATTTTTGTGTAATAATTTATGGGTTCATAATTATAATTTTATAATGTTTTTAGACAACCTAGATAGATTGAATCAATTTCACATTAGGATTTCAATTTATTTTGCATATAATTTAAATTGGTGTAAAGAAAGCCTAGATTTAAAAACCTTGACACTGGACACACTTACAGTTTTTATTTTTTTATATCTATACACATATTTCAATTCTAAAAATATCATAATTACTACATTATTTTATTTTTTTCAATATTCCATAGATTCCTATTCTTAAAAGGTTCAAAATATACAAAACTTGTTTTCTTATGTTTCAACCCACAATGGCAAAAGTTAAAAATAAATTTGATGAAATCGATAAGTAAAAATTACAAGAATTTATCTAAAAATATAAGGATATATAAGATTATTTCATAAACATTCTTCAAGAGGAACTCTAAAAGATAAACAATGGTCAATCTTCAACCCCTCTAGTTAACAATGTTGTTACACCTCTAGTGTGGCGAACTCAACCAACTTAGATAAGACAACCCAAGATTGTTATTCAACCATTAGTGATAAATACACCACTTTTGGATAATTATTATACTCTATATGTACAATAACTTATGTGTTTATTACTCTATAGTCTAAGGTGTTACATCTTGAGAAGGGATCATCTAGGAGATCACATGCCTTGGATTCCAAAATTCTCTTGCATACACCATTCACATATAGAATACCAGTAAATCCTTTTCCATTTGGTTTCATAGCACCAGATCTCAAATTATATTTGGCAAGGGTACCTATAAAAATACTTCAAATCTTTTCATGTATCATTCATGGATTATGTGTCCTACGATTGGCTTCTTACAAAACTATTTCCATGTAGTCTCAAGGGTATGCCCTACAGTTCTATGATTTCCCAAATAAATCTATTACAGAATTAAATAATTTAGTTAACATGTTCCTAACATACTTATCTATCAACATTAGTGACAAGATGTCATATGCACAAATGGAATAGTTAAATAAAAAGTCAAATGAGACTATCAACGATTATGTCTTATGATGCAAGACAATATTATCCAAATTGACTAGCCCAATGCAAAATAGAGATATTTGGGATATATTTAAATATATTGTATTACTATCACTACAAAATATATTATATTCAATAAGTTTCCCAAATATATAGATATGTACCACATAGTCAAGGAAAGAGAGGTTAAGCTCTTAGCAATGGGAAAACTCAAGCACACAAATGGGTCAAAATAAACTATTAAGAGTTTGAAAAAACCTAAATACAAAGTCAAATCCACAAAAAAAAGTGATCAAAATTCCATAGTCAATGCATCTTCCAAGTCTTTTCTTATCTTAGTTTATCCTAAATGTAGAGTTTTCACTAATCTTCCAGAGTCACTAGTACATGTTCTAAAATAACTATTGGAATGCAATGTCGTATCTCTACATCCCTTTAAAAAGGTTGATATGACATGGTCTCTTCCAAATAGTTATGATTCAAATGCATTATATGAGTATTTTAGGGTACCGGGCCACATGATAAATATATGCATTAGCTTAAAGCACAAGATATAATATCTCATTAGGGCTAACATTATTGATGTGGACTCACCCATAGAGGAATAGAAATAAAAGTTTACAAAGGAAAAGGCACTAAAGATATATTCATATCCTTTCCCAAATAATATAGATAATGAGGTAGGGGCACATTAGGTGTTCACTATACATACGAAGTGCATATACCACTAGATTGCTATCACACATTTATAGGGGATACACATACACTACATAACATTATTGCCATGTATTACATTACAATGCCACCTAGACCACTTATCACATATTCAAAGTAGGATATTTTGGATTATGACACATATTTACATGAACTCTTTATATGAGCATATATAGACCACTATATTATTCATAGTGTTATGGTTGACAATGGTTTAATCATAAACATGTGCACCATGACACTCTTATAACACTTGGGCTACACATAGAGGGATATATTCCATATAGATACAATCATTAGTGGTTTTATTGTCCATGTTTAGATCTTCATTGGGGATATTATGATTCTATTATAGGTTGGAATAGCACACATAACCACTCAGTTTGTAGTAGTACCTAGTGTAGGTGTATTTGATATATTATTGGGCAAGCCATGGTTACAACATTTTTGAGCCATCCCATCAATAAGACACTAATTCCTTAATTATATACATTTTAAATAGATAATTAATAGTAATGGTTTCCCATATGATTATCCTATTCATGTCCCATAGGTAGTTCCAACATAGTTTTAAACTATAGTTCTAACATAGACACTAGTTATAGTTTTAGAACCATTACTAGATATTGTAAGGTTTTCAATTACAATAGAGAGTAAAAATCCTATGCATACATAAAAGTTTTAAATATATTCCTCAAATCAAGTTAGGCTTACTCCTACAATATCTACACCCACACATACTCTCCCTTAGAGACCATTACTAGAGATAATAGTGCATCGGAGATACATTATAGATTATAGATGACCTTCCTCTACTCAATTTATGCCAATATCAGTTATTTTATTTTATAAGGGTTTTTAGCATAAGGTACATATATCACCTATATATTATACTTATACCAAATAGGTCTCTAAGACCCCAAAAATTCATAGGGCATCATATTCAGTGCCACAACATCATAACATCATTACAAATGTAGCATCAGACTCATATTATATAACACAATAGATTATGGGCTCAAACTTGCCCTTACACACCACATGAATGATCATAGTTCCCTTATTTGACATAAGTAATGGTGATAATGAGTTTTCCATGACACTTATTGGTTAGTATGGTTCCTACCCTTGTACATACTTCCTTATTTATCTCTCTTCTTATACAATTTGTTTTCATTTGCTTGTACATAGATGATACTTGGAAAACATAAAAACAATATAGCATGTAATAATACAAAAACATTTGAATATTTGAAAAACATAAATTTTATATATTATATGTATTTGTATGTTTACATTTCTACTACTTTACATATATAATATATTACTATCTATCCTTGTATAGTTAGTTTTATCATACACATATGATTTACTTATTTTTGTTGAGTGCTTGTAGATTTTAGAAGGACTATATTCAACTAAACTAATCTAGAACAAATACTATCTACCCATCAAGGGTATTTACACCATTCCAAGTTTATACATTTGATATATCTACCCACTTGAGGGCATCCTCGACATAGTTACTATAACCAAGTTTTATCTTTACAAATTATACATTCCATTTATGCATTGATTTATCTTGTTTTGATAAGTGCTCACCATTTCTCATATTTTTTACTTACTATGACTAGTTATAAAAATTATATATGTATCCTAAAATCTACATATATTTATTATACATAATTATACATGACCTAATTTATAGTTTTTCTATATTGAACACTATTATGTTCTTATGGTTATTTCATCTTTGAGGGCATTTGAATATGCCATTATTCTTTGGCTCTATGCCACTTCTATGTTTGTATGCCTTGGACATGTGCTCATTTCCCTTTTGCATATTTTTCATACTTATATATCTAGAAATTTTAACATGCCATTCTATGTGGCTCTAGCTGAAATTTCTTGTTGATTGTGTATGTGAACATTTGAACATGTTCTTGTATGTCTTCATTCTTAGATTTAGTGACCTATGCCCATGTCCCTTGTATTTCAAACCCTTGGCCTATCTTTTGCATGGATAATATACATGTATCTATGCTTATTTATATTTTTATACACCATGACACTTATATTTTCTTCACACAAACAAAAACACACACACACACACACACACACACACACACACACACACACACACACACACACACACACACACACACACACACACACACACACACACACACACACACACACACACACACACACACACACACACACACACACAAACTAGTTTTTGATGCCACAAGGGACCTCATGCATCTACCCTTCCTACATGGGATCCATAATGTACATGATGCCCCATACCCCTAGGTAGTTACTCATATTTACTATTATATACAATGATTACATCTATATTGACACCCTTGTGCAATTCTAGATTAAAACATACATCTTACAAAACTTACTCATGGTCATATTTAATTTTATTTTGATGTTATGAATGTACAATGTATTGGAACATCATGTAGTTGTTCTAGCTAACACATTTTATAGAGATACTTCTTTATAAGGAAATTATTACAAAGGTTTTACAAATACCATCAAAAGAGGGGGAATTCATAGGGTGTTTTCATAAATATTAAGCCCCTAAAATATTATTCATAGATACATTTCATCACACAAACTAAGTTTTAGACATCAAACTCAAAGCATGCACAAAACATAATAAAGACTCAGAATTCAATTCAGGCACTTAGAAATTAGACTCGGTAGACATTAGTGCCCAAATTGGGATACTAGTACCACAGGGTACTACTATCCACTATAGGGCACTACTCTTTAGTATCCCTAGTTTTAAGACATTACATATCATTCAAACTAGTACACCATGTATAATAAAGATTTACATAGATACAGTCACAAGTTTGATAGCTATGAACATAGTTTTCTTAGATATATTCATTTCAACTTAGATTCATACCAATTTATCAGATTTGGGGAATCATACATGACATGATCACTCCCACATTTAGTTCAGTTATATATATTTAACTATCACATACTAAGTTTAGATTTAGTATATTTAGATACTAGATTAGGGGTATGTGTGTGGCACATAGTTTCTATGTATTCAACTACACACATGTTAATCATATATAATGGTAAATTCCATGCCATTATATACATTGTATACACTTTATATCAGATTCTATGTTCTCATTAGATTCATGACTTACTCCATATATAGTGGTTGGTATTATTGAGTGGAGCAGAGCTACCTAATATACCTAAGTAGCCATAGAATCAACATACACAGCTAGATTTACTTAGTTAGATACTTTTAGGACTTTGTGTAGTTTATTTATAGATGTATCTAATTCACACAAGTGGGAAGTGATTGATTCATGGGCTACTTGAGTTCTTGATCCACCCACATGATAGGGTTAGACACACTTATAGTCATATCCAAGCTATTCACAGAGATAAAGATCCACTAAACAGGTGTGGGCAATGATGGAGTCAAAACTAGATTGAGTTCTTGAGCCACCCATATGAGGATTGAGTAATCCATCAGATTAGTCCAATCTATTTAATAATATGATCATTATGTACATACATAGGTTGTAACTAGGTTCATGCATTATTTCACGTACCCAATGAGGTGTATTAATTCATTTCTTCTTTCTTTACTTAGCTTTACTAAGTCATGTTATTTCATCATTATCTTTTGATTTTTATCATCTCTTAAGTAAGGACTAATTTTTGCATGTTTCATTTTAGGACATTGATTTGAATCATGTTCTACATACCCAATCCTATACTCACACACTCATACTCATCTATGAGGGATTCACTTCCAAGTTAAGTCTAGGTATGGTTATTTTTCATTTATATGAGTCATTTAATTTTATTGCATTATTAGCATATGGGGGGATGTAATCACTGAAAAGTATTAATTGGATGCTAAGAGTGTTGATTGAGTTACCCTATTCTTATCTTAGTGTTATACCTATCCTAGATCCTTAGACACACTTTCTAATCATTGTGTATACCATAGGAACCTATAGTCAATCAAAACATAGTCCAAAAACTATCTTCTGATATCTCAACACAACTTGATCAATAGTCCACCATGTTGACATTTGACCCACATTTGGCACATTATAGCCACATGGCACTAGTGTCCCCTACTAGTCACTATTGTCCTTATCTCTATCTCTCCATAATGGATACTTTTTCAAATGTGTGCCCCTCCTAAAGTTAACCTAAGACCATTTTCTTATCTTCACAAGTTATAGAACCCTATAAAGACATGTTTAATTCACCTCTATTCATTAGATGAAAAATAAATACAAAAGGTAAATTCAAATAAAATATAAGTTGATAAAAAATAAGATATTTAATCCCTATCCTACCCTACTTCTACATACTACCATCTACAACAAACCTAAGTCTAGTTTTTAAAAAATTCAAATCTCAAGCACATTTAAGGCATCCAAGTATACTCTCATTTTAGCATTCACTTGAGATTGTATTAAGAACTTGGTGGGATAACTACATTAGGATTCACACCTCTTTAAAGCATATGTATGTACACAACTCTCTTCATAGTAGGGTGTTGAGGATATCCAAACTATCCTACTAGTAAATACATCATTATTGTTCATGCCATACTTTCAAGGCGAATTAAGGTTTGTACACTAAATCAAGTTTTCCATACACATCACAAATCTTCAAGTTTTACGTGTGTAGGAATAAGACATAAAAACAGAAGTATAGATGCTCTCAGAAATTTGGAATAGTCTCGCAAAGGAGAAAATAGTGCCAAATTGTGGAAATAACATTAGCATGGTGATATAATTATTTTTATGACACTTATAACTATCCATAACTCAACTTTTAAAACCCAAATCATCTATAATAGTCATTTTTCAAATAAGTTTCTATTTAAGCCTATTTATTACTATTCTTAAAAATTCAAAATAAAGTCAAAGGTTTTAACAAATAAGTTCTTAATTTTTTCAATTTATTTATTTTATTTAGACATGTCATCCCTTAAACCCTAAAATGTTAAATCATCTTTCACATTAAGTTTCATGTCTAAATTTGGAGTGGATTGTAATTTTATTCAAGTTAATGAGATATATCAGGCCAAATTTCATCCTTATTAGAAATATAGTGAGCCATATCAACCCTATGTTAATCAATATCATCCCTATGTTTATCCATATGTCATGTCCCCTTTTTAGTTGACATGTCCAGAGTTGAAGATTAGCCTATTATGCGACCCTCGTAGGCTGATGGGATGGATAGAGGGTCTTGATAGAGATGGGTTGGAATTCGTTTGGGCTCTTTCGGACATGAATTAAGGGAGATATTAATATTTGGTTGATTTAATCAAATATTAATTATTTGATCTCATTTTAATTAATTATTAATTAATTATTAATTATTGATTAATTATTAATTATTAATGATTGGGTCTAATTTTAGGATCCTAATCCTAATTTAAGACTTGGTCTAATTTTAAGACCCTAGTTCTAAATTAAGGAAGTCTAATTTAAGGGAGTCTAATTTTAGCAAGCACACCTTTGGAGGTGTATAAGAATCTCTCATGGGAGAGAGTTTGTATTCATGATTATTGATATTGATTCTTGTTAAGAAATTATTCTATGAAGACTGAGCCAAGGGTTCCAGTATTCCATCTGCAGTGGAGAATGTCAACTCTTCATTGTGTGCGATTCAGAGGCTATGAAAGATCAGCTGATCTATTGCCAAACTGCATTGAAGAATGTCAACTCTTCAGTGTGAGCGATTCAGAGGTTGTGAAAGATCAACTGATTTATTACCGAATTAGGAGATAACTTCATCCAGAAGCTATCACATGTACTTACAAGTTTGAGAGATAACTTCACACAGAAGCTATCACGAGGGTTTACAGGTATTTTCATTATTTGGGTTTTGATTCCAGAATTATAAAGATATAGATCTTTTGTATTAGCCCATAATTCTACAGATCAGGATCAAGCATATAGGTTGAGCAATATTAGCGGCCGTATGACTTTCGTACAGATCTGTGAAAATTCATACGCATCTACAGAAAGTTCAGGTACCGACATCAACAAACAGAGACTTACAGAGACCGACATCGGTCGACTAATCACCGACGTCGGCAAGGGGACCACTATAGGTCGACCGACGATGGCAGTATAACCGACGTCGGCGACTGTGTTTTTACACAGCAGGCTGAGACGTGCCAGATTTAGCCCAGTTTGTGGAATATACAGGAAATAAAGGCATAACTTTTGATATTCTTTGTATATTTGACAGAGAATCTCTATTGTAAGCTTATGAGCAAATAAATAAGAAATTATATTGTGATTTATTCATCTATTTGAAGATATTTTGCAGAAATTCAGATAAGCAATTTGGAGCTTTGTTTTGATATTCGAGGGGATATTACAGTGGTATCAGAGCATTTGTAGGAGAAAAGAAGCCCCTAAGTAAGGGACATTACAGTGGTATCAGAGCTAAATCCTGCCATCCTGAGGGTTTGATAGATCTTATGTAGCCACAAGGGTTGGGACCACACGGGTATTTCACGCGTAGTAGAGCTTTGCTTGAAGGTACTCAAGTTCTAGAACAACCACCGAAAGACATGGGTGATGATATTGGCAGGGCCTGTATTCCTCACCATCCGAGAGATCAAGATGATCTAGAGGTTTTACTTACTCTTAGAGAACTACGAGAAGGGCAAAGGCAGAATAACTAGGTATTACAGCAGTTGGCAGTAGCACTGCCAAGATTGGGTTCTCCGAGGAGACATTCCCCACACCGTGAAGATGTCAGGAGTGTTGCAAGATCATAGAGAGGCCATGGGACTGTTTCTCGTATAGTGAATAGGCCTACTAGGCCTATCTTTGTGAGACAGGAAGCAGAGGAGGTGATAGCAGGTGAGGAGCATGAGGAGGCATTTACAGACACACTTAGGGCAGCGACTGAAGAGTGGGAGTCATTACCACCTATGGTCAGGGAGATGATTACTTTTGACTGATTCCTCACACAAAGGAAAGAACATTACCAAGGTCGACAAAATGGGAGACCAAGACCCCAGAACAATGATCTGAAGCATGTTACGAGTAGGCTCACACTAGCAACATTTGACAGTAGTGGTAAGGTGACAGCACAGGCCTGGGTTAGTAAGCTGAATACATTTCTCACATTGTGACCGATGGGTGAGGAAGATGCTATCAGATATGTGACACTACATCTCAAGGGAGTAACTCACGAGTGGTGGCACCATGGGATGGTGACACTCCATCATGATCAGATCACTTCTTATCAGGAGTTTGTGGACAGGCTGGTGGAGCATTTTGACAGGTGGGATCCAGAGTCCTATTTCTGAGAGTTGGCACAGTTGCGCCAAAGCGGCAGTCTAGAGTCATACATTGGTGACTTCTAGAAGTTATCAGTCATGGTTCCTGACATTTTAGAGAGGCGACTAGTAGTACTCTTCATGGAGGGATTGACAGAACCACTGAGAGGTTGGGTCAAAGGCTTTGATCCTCCTTCCTTACAGGAAGCTATGAAGAAGGCACGTAGTATGGAGATGTCAACCCCATCTAGTAGATCTAACTCCAGAGGCACTTCTTCATCTAGAGACCATAAGCACTCGAACGGGGATACAGAGAGACCAGATTTTAACATAGATAAATTCGGGGTTAAAAATGATTCAAAGGCTAATCCAGCAGCACCACCTTTGGATCGTGAGGCGCTTAATGATTTACGTAGGAAGAATCTTTGCTTCTACTGCAAAGGTCCATATGATATCCATCACGATTGTCCTTTGAGGCCTAAGGGCAAGACGAATCGTATGATATGGGTATATTATGAGGAGTCAGAATCGGAAGATTTTGAACAGCATGATAGTTCTGAGGAGGCAGAGGCTTTAGAGCCTAAGGTAGAGGTAGATTTAGAGCTTCATATACAGGAGGCACGCCTATCCAGCATTCAGTCGGATGAGTCATTTAGACTCCGTGGAGTTTTGGTAGGGCAGAAGGTTACCACCCTTCTTGATACAAGAGCCACACATAATTTCATAGATGCTAGATTTGTGGAGAAGCGTGGACTCACTACTGAAGATTTTGAGGGAATTAGAGTTAAGGTAGCCGATGGTCACACTCTGAGGTGTGAGCACATGATTAGAGACCTCCCATTGCGCTTGAACAACTATGAGTTCAAGGCTAATTATTATGTAGTGAACATGGGGGACATAGAATTAGTTTTGGGTATGAAGTGGCTTCATTCATTTGAGGAAGTTACTCTTTGACTCAAAGACATGGAGGTTCATTTTGAAGTTGATGGGAAAACACATATTCTTAAGGCAATACGGGGCAGCAGCTTCAAACATATGTTTTTTCATCAGATAGAGATGCCTACACTGCATGACATGATAGAGTGCGATGACGAGTGCCCATTGGCACCAACACAAGAGATATATGGGGATGAGCTATGTCTTGAGGTGAGTTCAGTTCAAGAGTTAGCACATGTGGTAGGGACTCAGCATTCTGTTACAGGTGGGTCACATGATGATGATACGAGTATGTCTAGCATTCACATTCTAGATTCAGATATTATTCAGGGCCTGGAGTTCATGTTGATTGACAGCGGTGGAGATCAGGACTACATTTGGGATCCAAGAGGAAAATTGATTGGTTTATCATTCAGCAATTGCTTGAGGGCAAGCAATTTTAGGAGGGGCAGATTGTCATGTCCCCTTTTTAGTTGACATGTCCAGAGTTGAAGATTAGCCTATTATGCAACCCTCGTAGGCTGATGGGATGGATAGAGGGTCTTGATAGAGATGGGTTGGAATTCGTTTGGGCTCTTTCGGACATGAATTAAGGGAGATATTAATATTTGGTTGATTTAATCAAATATTAATTATTTGATCTCATTTTAATTAATTATTAATTATTGATTAATTATTAATTATTAATGATTGGGTCTAATTTTAGGATCCTAATCCTAATTTAAGACTTGGTCTAATTTTAAGACCCTAGTTCTAAATTAAGGAAGTCTAATTTAAGGGAGTCTAATTTTAGCAAGCACACCTTTGGAGGTGTATAAGAATCTCTCATGGGAGAGAGTTTGTATTCATGATTATTGATATTGATTCTTGTTAAGAAATTCTTATGTGAAGACTGAGCCAAGGGTTCCAGTATTCCATCTACAGTGGAGAACGTCAACTCTTCATTGTGCACGATTCAGAGGCTGTGAAAGATCAGCTGATCTATTGCCAAACTGCATTGAATAACGTCAACTCTTCAGTGTGAGTGATTCAGAGGTTGTGAAAGATCAACCGATTTATTGCCGAATTGGGAGATAACTTCATCCAGAAGCTATCACATGTACTTACAAGTTTGAGAGATAACTTCACACAGAAGCTATCACGAGGGTTTACAGGTATTTTCATTATTTGGGTTTTGATTCCAGAATTATACAGATATAGATCTTTTGTATTAGCCCATAATTCTATAGATCAGGATCAAGCATATAGGTTGAGCAATATCAGCGGCCGTATGACTTCCGTACAGATCTGTGAAAATTCGTATGCATCTACAGAAAGTTTAGGTACCGACATCGGCGAACAGAGACTTACAGAGACCGACATCGATCGACTAATCACTGACGTCGGCAAGGGGACCACTACAGGTCAACCAACGATGGCAGTATAACCAATGTCGGCGACTGTGTTTTTACACAGTAGGCCAAGACGTGCTAGATTCAGCCCAGTTTGTGGAATATATAGGAAATAAAGGCAGAACTTTTGATATTCTTTGTATATTTGACAGAGGATCTCTATTATAAGCTTATGAGAAAATAAATAAGAAATTATACTGTGATTTATTCATCTATTTGAAGATATTTTGCAGAAATTTAGATAAGCAATTTGGAGCTTTGTTTTGATATTCGAGGGGATATTACAGTGGTATCAGAGCATTTGTAGGAGAAAAGAAGCCCCTAAGTAAGGGACATTACACCATATTAGTTTTATAATGACCTTATTTACTGTCTATATGGTGCTATTTATCAATAAAAACAAACTTGATATTAAGAGTACTATCCTTCCTCCCTTCCTCAACAACCTTACTAAGCTTGTCAACCTTCATAGAAATATTTTAAATCTTTCCATCATCCCTATAAACCCCATGATTATGATCCTAATAAGCCTTGGAAAAGGCATTCTCTTTATAATCATATTGAAGATAGTTTTAAAAAGATAAGACTTGAATTTGAATTACACCTAGGTAGAGAGATTGAGTTTGTAAATGAGCACATATATCAGTCAAACATAACAACAAAAAAAATGAATTAAAAAAATTATACACCATTCCAATATTATTATAATGTGATGTAACCCAAGATAAAAAAACCTCCCAAGTTTTCCAAGACATTCACGTACCCCTAAATTTGTAACACACCATCAAGATGAAACTCCTAGGTTCAAAATTCCATTTTAGAAGTAAGAAGTTGAGTCATGGGAGAACTAAGATGAATAATGCCTAGATAGGGTAATTAAAGATAAAGAAGAATGTCTACCTATACAATCCCAATCCATATTTCCGCAATAACCTCAAAACCTTACATCACGGAAATCAATCTAAGAGGGAATTTAAAAGAGGAAATAAGTGATAGTTGAGAACAATAGGACATCCATAGCACAAATTAATTTTATCTCTCTCTCTCTCTCTCTAATAATTCCTAGAAGATTAAACCACCCCTAATATCCAAATTTTTAAGAGTGATCCCTCAATTACCAAGACAACTCATAATCATACTCATTACCCTCCCACCATCTCCTTTCTTAAGGAAGAACCTATTCTATGGTAGGTAAATGAAGAAGATCAAGTTGTAGTTAAAAGTGAAGAGATAAATGATGAATATAATTCAAGTTACTATTATAAATAAATAATGATTGAAACACCTCTTGGTGAATATAAAATCAAATAAGTATTTAGGGATGAAGAGAATGGTCATCTTGATGAAGGAATACAAGTTGAAAAAGTGATAACTTCCCTTCAAAGTGATAGTCTTAGAGAATGTGTAGTAGATGTTCTTGATAATGTGATAATATACCTTGAATAAGAGAAAAATCATAAAGGTAAACAACATGTAAATGAGATATATAAATTACCCAGTCAATTAGCCATCTCTAAGAGATCATGAATGACCAAGAATAATAACGTTCTAACCCTCTTGATGAATTTGAACAACTAGCTGTAGTAGAAGATAAACTAGATATTTTAAGATGTATAAAGTGGCCAAGATGAAGTAAAATCTTATTTTTAACACCATTGTGTGATTGAGAATGATGGCCTTATTTCATTTTGTAAAGATTAAATAGTTGAATTAGAAATAGAAGAACCACAATAAAGCATTTGTCGAGAGTGTTTTTAATGAAGAGGTTGTAGCTAAAAATGAACATGAAGAAAATAAGGCAAAAATGATATAATAAAGTGACCTTAATTTCTTGAGACAATAAAAATAAAAGTAGGTTATAGCTGATCTTGAAGTATGATATTTACCAAGTGAATAAGATGATGTCTTGAGTGAATTTGATATGTCTTCCAATGATCGAGAAGCAAAGATTGAAAGAGAAGAGTTAAAGATACACCATGATCACATGTAATAATTTTAAGTTCTTAATAGGCCTATGGCTCTTAAATATAAAGGTGAATATGTGCTTCAAGTCTTATCCCCTCAAGATGCTAGTCTAGAAGATGTTGAAAACATGTTGTAGAAATAATTTGACATTTGCAATGAATTTTAGGTCCTTAAAGGGTCTACATATGCTAGAGGGAAGATTTAATATGTTTTTAAATTTTATATCCTCCCTAAATATTAATGTGAGAGTCACCAAGAGGTCATTAAACATAAGTCATATCATTTCATGGAGCCACTAGAAGCTAAAGCTGATGTTTCCCCTATGAGCTAAGATGTGATCACTTTTAAGGTTAGTTCAAACATAAAAGAGTAACATGACGTGATTCTTGAGCTGGAATATGATTATTTTTTCATATGAATAATGTTTACTTATTTTGGCTTGTTTGAGATTATGCCAAAGGATTTAACATGCAAGAAGTCTAATCCATCAAACATTATAGTTAGAAGGAAACTTGCTCTACATCATTTTATATCTCATGAAGAAAATGATTTTATAACTTTTCATTTAACCCAAGAGGAAGAATGCTTAAGGTTATTTGTCCATAGTAGTGTTTCTAGTGTTTTGCTTTCCCAAAGTGATTTATAGCACAAGTCTATGAGCATCTTGATTTGATGTGTTATTTTTTATTTACAATGTGTTTTGGAAGTTATCAGTTATCCTTTGCTATTTTAATGTGTTAATAATTAGGTTAAAGGTCCAAATCATGTTTATATTTGAGTTATAGATGACTCCATTTTACAATATATACATGAGGCAACTGGTCTAAAATTCATAGCAAACATGCAATCTCAGGAGGTCACCTAAGATGTTAGCCAATTTGGCTACCATTAGCTATATTAATTACAAAATTGGTATTTGAGTTTTTAAATTAGTTGATAGCCTCTATTAGACCATGGTTTTGATGCTATACTTTGTCTTTAGGTGATATCTTATTCATTGCTCCTTAGGTTATGAAAAGGTGTTAGATGTCTAGTCCACGAGCCATGATCCCTAGTTTTATGGTCAATCTCTATGCTCTCAATAATCCCATGAAACACTTAACATTTTTGAAGGTGTCTTTGAAAATTTTAAGGTTATTTAAGAAAGTTAAATTTTTTTTTTGTCTATATTGATCTATTGGTGATATAATAACTCTTGAAGAAGGTATGTTAGGTTTTTTCAAGCATGGAAGAAATAAGTTAGCCACCTAATAAGGATTTACTAGCATAATTTAAGGTATGCTTGAAAAATTTAAGGTAATTTCACCTTTTATCATTCTATTCCATGTTTGTGGAATGTGAAAGTAGTGATGGGGCCAACAAAAGGCCTAGAAGATAGAATGCAATGTTGAAACACACTTATTAAGGCTTCTAAAAAATAGGTTTCAATGTGAGAAGGAGTAGTTTATAAACATGTGATGATGTTTTCGACATCCTAAAAAAATTTTAGGGTCCAATCATGATTTTGGCAGTATTGGTAGGTCCAAATAAGTTTAAAAACATCTCATCTCCTTTATTGAGATCCTTATAAGCTAGTGAAAGTCACTTCCAAATGCTTGTTTCAAGCAAGGGAAAGAAAACAAAAAAAAAATACATTAGGGGAAGGAGGGAACCTATATTACCTCCAAAATCATGCAATCATATTGTAAATTGAAGGGCATAACTCTATGAACCATCACTAACAAAATAAATAGTCCAAAACCATTCTAAAACCTTAGTAACTCAATTTTAGGTAATTTTAAGGAATTTTGGATCTCATTAATGAAAATGATATGTTTTGAGAGTTATTTTAGTGTATAATTAGTCCTCATATATAATATTCAAGAAATCATTCAATGCATTAGTGAGTGGAATATGAAGATATAGGTCTGCAAATGATGCAAATAGTAGGTTATATGTTTGAACTCAAGTGTTTGTCTTCATGAGAGGATAAGATCACGTGAAAATAATTCATATTTTATTCAGTCATATTCACACTTTTTTATCACCGCACATGGTCACCAATAAGAATCTCAATGTTGTATAGGCCTTAAACCCCTCACAATCATATTATTTTTTCTTGTGCAAGCCTAAAAAGGTAGAGTTATGACTGTGTGAAAAATTTATGAGATTTAGGTGATTGGAAACAAGTTATTGACAAAGTGTATAACTTATTCAGGAACCTTAAAAACCTAAAATTTAAATTAAAATATTAATAAATGATTTTAGGGTCATTTTGAGGTGGATTATATAGGTCAGAGGCCTAGAGGTGAAAATTTCTCATTATTTCTATTGTTGACAAGGTGTTAGAGGGTAGTGAAAGTAAAATATGTTCTATACAAATGTTATGAATGTGTGAAAAGAAAAATAACCTAGTACTCAAACTAATTTAGTGATCCTAAGACCAAATTATCATCTACAGCTCCTTAAAGTACCTTATAAACTGAAGTATACATAACATGAAGGAGATAGTTAAATTTATCAATTAGTCCTACCAACATATAGGATGTCTAAGGGAGGTTGTGAGGTAATTAATTTTAAAAGATATAGTTCCATATGTGACCAAATATACCTATAAAATATTCAATTGTGGATTATACCTAATAAAACTAAAACAAACCTTAAACTCAACATGCCCACACACAAGCCTACGCATAAAACTTTAGGGAGGTATGCAAGTTTTGAGCTAGGTTAAGGGATGAGGTTTATTTTAGGATGAAATAAAAGTTTTAATATAGTCCTAAGAAATTTTTATCATTTAGTTTGATAATAATATGTATATATCTATGTATAATCAGCGCCCAAATGAACAACTATTGCCAAAAGACAATTATGCATAAGTATGTGTAAATAATGAAAATTTGGGTAATAAACATGAATAATAAGGTTTTCATAGGTATTATAACATGAAATAATATTTAAATAGTAATATTAACAAATGTAACAAGAAGTAGACCATAATATATGGTCACTAGGGTCAGATTTGTCTAAATGCATGTAAACCCTAAACATGAACTAGACTTGCTCAAGGGGTTTGAGATGTCAATTTATTGGGAGAAACACATAAATAGATAATGTAACATGTATTAGTATTATTAAAAAGTTTTAAATATTAAATCAATAAATATCAATACCTTTTCCCTAGTTAGACTATGAAAGTGCATACCTACAGTCATAAAATGCATATAAAATTCTGAAAATTGGCTTCTTAAAGAGGTATGATGATTGTTCAAGGGAAAATTACTATTGTAAGATTTGAGGGGATTTTGAGTTGACATAAAATAATTATAATATATATTTTAATTTATTTAAAACTCTTCCTATCATTTTTTGTTTACTCTCAACCTACACATGTCTATGTTAAGACCAACTTAGGGCTAGAATCTTGAATTTTGCATAACTAGGGGTTCTACCCTTCAAATTACTTAAAAATTTGTAATTTAAACTTATTTTATTAATTTTAAAATATTTTTGTGGTTTTGGAGTAGTACAATATGGTATAATGTGGTCTCTATTACTATGTGTTTGTTTTAGGCCTAAAGAGGCCTAGTTATGGAAGAAGGTGTTGAGTTAGTAGGCCTTAATTATGCGTTAAGTAATAAAATTTTGGGGGAAGATGAAATAAGATAAAGGGTGTCTAAATATTTATTTATATTTCCTATAATTTTTTTATATAATTCAAACATATTAATTTTGTGTCAAAATAGGGCTATAAGGAATAGGTCTTAACGAGAGAAAGTGTGAAAGTTACGAATGAGATTGCAAAATAGAGGTAGAGATAAGATAGGTTATAAGTGTTCATTTAAAGGATAAGAAATTAGAAACCAATAATATGAATTCTCACTTCCTAATCAAGAATATTGTGGTGGTCTCAAGAAGGACTGATGAGTCATCAAGCAAGACAAAAATCTTACACCACCTTAAGAAGATCATCATCAAATTAAGTACACACATGTTGAAGAGAGATTTCATAATTATTTATTAAAGGTTCTATTATTTTTAACTAGTTTTATGAGTGTTTGGCATCCATCATTGGTTTTTCACACCTCTCTCTCCTTATTTCTCATATATGTAATACCTTATTTTGTATTAAAATAGATCCTTCCACCAAGAGTATGGAGAATCCTTGCTCTTATTTTTTCCTTTGATTAATAAATGAATGTTTATTTCCTCCTTATATTGATGTATTCAGTGTGCATTTTTATATGGTTGATCTAATCATGTGTAGACTTAGCTCACCTTATTTTGTTGTCTTATTAATCTTTACTTGATGTCACTTGATTCTCTATTTCATAGAGTGTCATTTGGGATTTTATGAGAGTTAGAATTGTCAATAATCTTCCTTCCTAGTCTCAAATTTCCTTACCTCCCTACAAATTATTGATGTAATAGGTTATTTTTTGGAGACATGTATGTTTCTTATAATTCTATAGGTCTTAGTGCACATTCAAATCAATGGTAGTGATCATAAAATTTGGTGTATCACCTACTTAGTTCATAGTTTATTTCTCTCTTTTCCTTGTAAGCTAGTATATTAGTAATTATTCCTAAGTTATGCATCAATGGAGATAGACATTATCTAAAGGTTCAATCCACTCTTTAGGTCACCCATAATGTAGGATTATTCCCATATGTATCTTATATGAGAGGACTTGAAACATACTCTTAAATGGTTCAAATTCAATATATAATAGTTATATAACATATGCACCTTAGATATGTTTCATTTTAAAACATTATATAACAATGGTACCATTATATATAATCCTTCCAGAACTTTGAATCTAAATCATATAACTATGTGCTCTGGAAAATTTGGATAATTATGTAAGTGTGGAGAGCATGCTTAAAATCATGACCCTACTATAATTTATAAATATGAAAACCGATATAAGTACCAATGTGGAGGATGGGTTTCCAAAGCATGTCCCCACTATAAACTAGAGATGTTGAATACTAGATGGGTGAGGAGGGCATGCTTCCAAATCATTCCCCCACTGAAGATGAGAACTATGAATATGTAAAAGTCATTCCCATATGAAATATAACCATTAAATCATAAAACTAATATAAGTACATATATTGAATGAATTTTAGAGTATGTGGTTCCAAAATAATTGCCCACTATATTTTTAAAACTAATATAAGTACCACATACTATATTAATTATATAAAACATTCTTCCAAAGCATGCCCCCTCTATAAACTTAGAGTTATGCAAAGTTTAGATAACATGCTTCCCAATCATGCCCCTAGTAATATACCCTTCCTTTGAGGTGAGAGGAAAATATAAAATCAGAGTTACCTCAACTCAAAAGTCTAAGGTAACTATAAAATCTATGAATGTAACCATGGAGCACAAAAAAGAAACATGTCCTAATAAAAGTATCATTGAAGCATATAGAACCAATGTGATCACATGTTAGCCTAAGAAGCATGATAAAGATCATGGAAATGTATAGATATTAATAGTATAATATCAGTAATAAAACAAGCACACACACAAGAGAAATCAAAATCAAGTCAAAATAAAATAGTCCAAAGAGACTACAAATAATGGTCATGTTTAAATGATTCATAATCGAAAGGGTCATGAATTAGTAAAAAGTCCATGAAAGCAAAAAATGACATATTCAAATGTCCATGCCATAAAAAATGACATGATGCAAATTTAAAAGAAATCATACATATGTATGGGGGATTCAAGAAAAGGAGCATATTAAAATGATTGAATAAGTAAAATAAGACACTTAAGAAAGTGTATAAATTAAAGCATAATAAAAAAGCATAAACGTGTCATAGTGGCCCACTGATCAAATTGTTAGAAAAGTATGTCAAGTGTATAGCATATGAAGTACCTTATGCAAAATATAATAATGGATAATAGGTATTCATAAGTACATATGTAATATCAAACATGATATTGTAGAGTAATCATCTAATCATATAACCTATGTGTATCAAGTTTGAAGAACTATATGCCCCTAATTTCCATATGACATGAGTAGAGGGAAAGCCCAATATCTAAAATATGAGTGTATCATGTATCTATGTATACTTTTATCACACCCAATGTATAAGTGTGACACATATGTGTATGTAGGATTAATTAAGTATGTGGTCCATCAATATGGAAGTACCAAATGAATGCCAAGGAGCCAATAAAATATGGTAAGTGCTAGTTTTTTTTATTTTTTTGACTATTTTTAATTTTTTTGGTATTTTCCCCATAAAGTACCTTTAAATATTCAGTTGGATATTTTACATTATTTTCATCAGGATTCAATAGGTTGGAAAGGTACATATCATTTTTCTCCTCGCATTTTGTGTGAGTAGTAGAAGCTATAATTATATCATTTGAAATATGTATAAATGTGCCTTTCTGAGGATAGTAAATACCTTGTTAATTTGGGTCAATTTTTACTTCTGTTTGGTATATCCAAATCATTCCTAGTGTAAATTCATATGAAGATGTGGTAGGAATAATCCGAACCCATGTTTGAATCACTTTAGGACAACAAGAAATTTGTATTATTATGTTATCTAAGGATTCTTTCCAACATCCTTTGTTTTTTAATTTTTTTAAATTAAATCCCATTTATTGTAAGTGACTTATATTTAAAGTTGTTTTTGATTGTGTAGGATCAATATATTTATGCCAAAAATAAGCACTATCGATGTATAAAATTGTTAAATATCGTTGGCATGGATACTTTTTTTGTTGTATAATTTGATATTCTTACCTAAGATGCAGAACCTGGATTCACCCCATATTGAGTAACATTTGAAAATTGATCATATAAATTATATGAATACAAAATTTTTTCTCATAATTTTCCTTAGGTAATCTATCTCCATATTTAATATGTAGGATAAAGATTTTGTATTTTGAAGGAGATATTTTAAGTTTTTTTTAATAAGTATTATGAAGGAAGCATATTTATGGACATCATTATGTAAATTGGTAAATGATTCATATTATTTATGAAATTTCCTTTATTTTAATGTGTAAATAAGTCATCTAATAAATGTAAATTACAATTCAAAGTCTGAGGGTCTAAATTTTAGCTCATAAGATATACTTTTGAATTAAATAGTATAATCTTGAAGGACTCATCATCATGTTGTATGAAATTGTGAAAATGTTATAGTATAAGTTTTGTCACCTTGTGAATATTTATATACATGAATAATGCATCTTATAATTTTAATAAAATTATTAAGAGACCCTTTGGTAGACTAAATATCCAATTTTTAGCATCATTAGAAATACTCATATGGAAAAAATTTACTAATAATTTGTCATCTTGTGCCCATTGACCAAAAGAATATACACAGCTAATCATCTAGTCAAATGGGTCCTTTTTTGTCTAAAAGAAATGTAAATATGTTAATTAAAAATATTTTGGGAAAGTATATTAATGTATACATTGTGTAATAGGTTGATTATTTAATGGTGTAAGATGTGCATAATCACTAAGTAAAGCCATTTGCATTTGGAGTATAGAAACTTGCTTCTAAAGGTTCTGAATAATGTCTAGCATAGACATTAGATATTCTATGGGGATAGAGGTGTTTTTCATAGGTGTTATCTTTGGTTTCATCCTACCAAATTTTTTAAATCTATGCATATGAATATTATCATCCTTATGTATAATAAGTTCAAGTTAATTATCACTAAATTTAGGATATTTTGGTAATGGTATGGGATCTTTGAATTTTGGTACATTTGGTATATAATTTGAATATATTTTACCATTTTAAGAACTATTTTTGTTTTCCTTTAATAAGGTTATAAAAAATTTATCTTTAGAAAAGGTTGGTAAGGACCCCTTTTCTAAATGTAATTTTATTTAAAAGAAGGTAGGAAAGAACCATCAACCTTGAATAAAGGGATTTTTTTTAGAAATGTAAGAATGTTGGAGGGGTTTAATGAATTTTATTGGAGACATGTCCATCCTATTAATTATTTTTATATCAACCATAACATCATTGAGCACTTATCAAAACTTTTTCCTATCAAATGAAGGAGCCTATTGGCCATATATACCCACTTCTTTGGTAAAATGTATATATTTGATTCATTGGTGAGTTATGGATTTGTTTGAAAACCCCAACCCTTATCTATTTACATTATTATTTTTAAAAGATATAGGGTGGGTTATAACTTATAATATTTTTTGAATAACTGGCTTTGGCATCCCTAATTTTACAATTATTGAGTAAAAAATTCATATAATGGTGGGTAATCTCTTGGAATGGTGGGAGTGTGGACCTGATTAGGGGGATTAAAAATACCACCATTTAGTTATTTTATATTACATGATTCTCCACTTGGGAGAAGGTAAGAGTAGTCAATTTTGATTCCTTTATGTACATTTCAAGTGTTTGATATATCTACTAATCTACCTAATGCCTCCTTAACTACTTCACCCTCCACTATTGTAGTTTTTTTTATTTTCTTCTCCACCCCATCAACCATGGATTTGTTCATTACATCCATCTCCCAATCCATTACTCCAATTATGTTTTCTTCTACCTAGTTGTGTTCACCATTTCCTTCCTCAACTCCAACCTCTATAAACATAGTAGTGACCACAAAAAGGGATCCCAAGAAATAACCAATACTTGTTATGTATCCAATGCCATAATTTAGAAACACAGATTGGTCAAAAATCATTTGGACATCAATTCCAAATCCTTCCACTAAAATTGAGCATGATCTTGAAGAGATTTTGAAATTGGAAGCTCATCCATTAGATACCTCAAAGGTCACACCTTCAAATTGGGCTAATAAATTAGGAGCCTCACCCTCTAAAATGCCTAATATTAATATCATTGAACTATCAATGGTGAGCTCACTATTCGATAGGATAAAATCATCAATACAATGGATAAGGAAGAGGAAAATTATGGATAACTTAGGTATGGAAAATTGAGGATAATTTAGGTATAACTCTATCATGTTGGAAATTAAAGAGGTCTATTCCCTTTGAAAGAGACACAATAGGTAGAAGGGTTAGTCCCCATATATTGAGGACCTCAAGTCCTATATGGAGACCCATTTAGAAGCAATTCTAACCATACATGAAGGGACTAAAATGGATAGACAAGGGATCAAAGAGGAATTATAAAATTTTAGGGAGCAAAAATAGGTAATCTAAGTTCTTTACAGTATTGATAGGATGTACATAATGCAACACTTAGGCTATATGAGATTCTTAATTAAATTTATTTTTAGAGAGCTAATTTGGCTCCCCATATTAATTACATAATTAGACAATTAAAGATCCTCAAGGAAGATGATAATAAGCTAAATTTATTGGTGTTTTATACCTCCAATAAGGGAATACACCACTTGGACTTGATGACCCCATTGGAGGCATCAATTTCTTTGAATTTAAACTTAATAAGAACATAGGAGGCCCAAGATTGGGTGTCATACTTTGAGGTTATAGTTAATAAATTGGCCAAGTAAGATAAATAGGCCAAGAAAATTTTTATAGAGATATAATTGACTATAATTATAGATAACATAGGTAAGCAAGTGACTCAGGCAATGTTTGATCAAATGATTAAGCAAGAATATGACAAACTCAAATAGATTCTACAAGGTTTAGTCTTGTAATACAATTAAGATATATTCATCTTAGCTAGGGAAAGGGTGATAGATGTATAAGTCTTCTATGTTGGATTTAGATCCACCAAGATAGAACATGCTAAGTTGATGGAATAGATAAGAAAGGTGATAAGTCCACATCTTCTAGATATGAACCTATTTCAAGAACATCATGCTAAGGTGTATAAACACTACCAAGAGTTATATGATACGAATAAAGTAACACAGAAAAATCCACCTACCAATTATGCTCCATAGACTTCATAGACTCCACCTACAACACCAATAGCTGCAACCACATCAGTGCCACCTCATACTATAACTCACATAATAACATTAATTCAATCAACAAGTACATCTCTAAGTACAAATATAGTTCTAATGATAATTTTTAGACACTTTAAGAAAGAGCCAATTTAGCATGAAGGCTAATTTTATACAGTTTTTCATGTAGTAGTTATAACTAAATAGTTAAGTCTTAGTTCCATTTTTACTACAATAAATTAAACTATTATTTAAGCATGCACATGTTACATGAATGAGATATGTATAAGTTATTGACATGTAACAAAGACTTATCTTATATTATTTTAAGATTAAAATGAATTATTATAAACTTGGAGGATGAGGAAACCCCTTCCCAAGATCTTTATATACATGTAGAACCCTCTTTTCAAAGGGTCAGAGTTTTGAATGAATATAAAGGAAGAAATCAAGGAATTAATTGTCATGTAGTTATGTTTGTTTTTATTCTTCTCTCTTTGTGTTAATGAATTTAATGTTTCTTTGTCTATATTTATTCAATAATTTTAATGTGTGCCAATTCTATGGATGAATCAGACTATTTTATTAATGAATGTTAATCTTAGATGTTCAATAGTTATTGATGATTAATAGATTTAATTGATCCAGATAGTTAGTATAAATTGAATCAATAATTCAAGGTGTGTAGATGTATCTCTTTTGATATAGTCTTTTAGGTGTGAACCACAACTACCCTAGATAACTTCTTGGTTAAAACTATAACCTCTTATACAAGAGTATGCAACAACAACCTTAAGAAGAACAACATTAAGTTGAGACCATCAAGAATCCTATATCTATCAAACCCAAACATCCAACCATTTCTATTTTTGAGTGTGTAACAGTTGAAAATAGTAAACACTGGATCTTGAGATACTTATCCATTAGATATATAGACTAAGAAATTCCATTTTAAAGACATATAATCTACTTTTCTTCCTTTCCCTTCTTTCTCTTGATTTTATTTTAGATCTACTCATCATAAGATAGTATTCCACCCATCCAACTCACATAGTGATTTATCCTTTTTATTATAATCCATACATCTACCCACAAACTTGGTTAAACAACCCATAATCTTAACTTGTTATTCCTTTTAATCACATACCTCAAACTCATGCCTAAAAGTGGAACCAAGTTCCATAGAGATCCCAAAATGTTAGAGGTTACCTTGTTTAAAACTCTTAGAGGTGTGCATAAAACACACATCAAATGAAATAAAAATTTGGTTCTAGAAGGAGAGAAAACTTTTTTTCCCAATAAATAGGGTCTAATCATTATGCAGGTACTTAAGATATTAACAACGTCTAGGGCCCAATCCATCCTTTTGGTTTCACCATTTTCAAATTATAAGAGGCTTAAACCCATACCTATCATCTTTAAGATACATATAGCCTAAACACATTCCCTTTTAAGGAACATCTCCCCTATTAACCTTTCTATGGCCTAACCTTGGTTAATTAGATCTTCCATTACCATCCCTAGGTACCAACATGACCTACCAAGGAATCTAGAAAAGTATTTTCCTACTTTCTCCCCCTCAAGTGGAAGTATAATTTAAGTACATATCAAATATTTTAAGGCCACCTTTTGATTAATGAATGTTATCCATGAGTATGTTTCATGCAATATTTTTCCATTTACTCTAGAAAATTCTTCTTATGATTAGTATCTCAATTTGTAGGAAAATTCCATCACCTAATGAAATGAGTATCAAAATACATTCTTTGCACATTTTCAACAAGTAATTAATCCAAGTCTAGTTTATCAGATCTTTACCAAAATTAAAAGAGAGTTTAATAAGTCCATCCAAGCCTTCAACAGAAGATTTTAGAGGATTCAGACTTGAATAAACATCATGTACAAGATAACAAAGAATCTAACACTTGAGATATGTAAGAAGGCACTAAATTTTATCACTATGTTCTTGTGAAGAGTTTCTACTATTAATACTCTAGATTTAACATTCTATGAAGATATCAACATAGAGAAGTAGCTCAATCCATAGCTTAGACCACATAATCCAAGAGGTAAATCATTTAACCATGGACTTCCATTCTTGAGTACAATTCCATGTTAAAATCAAAATGCTCCCATATTCAATTATAATCAATTATACACTCTCCCTCCCATGGCGTAGTAGACAATGAATTAGAACTATCATTTTTTGAATAATTAGACACAAAAAAATAACCAGTAGTGGAATCAACATCAAGATCACATGAGTGCAATAGTCACTAAAGGTTATGATTATAATATAGATAAATTATATTCTATTCAAATCATGGTTCAAAAGAGGATGGGCAATACTAATAATCAAAATTGTAATCATAATTATACCTTTCCAAGATATAACAAGCCTTTCAATAGGCCCACTCACAATGTAGAATAACAATAGTCCAATAAGCTATTAGAAATCAATATCATGGAGCCAACTTTTCCTAACTAGTGTAAGGTCTATAACACATCTCAACATTAAGATTTGGATTGTATAGAGTTTGACATAGCCTTTGAAATCTTCTAAAGATATTAATCAGACAAGATCAAATTGTGAATCCTCCTAATCTCCCCCATGAATATGGTGCTTTTATTCAACTATGGTCTTTGAGAATTTTGAATCCTCCTTTCCTAATGAAGATGAAAATATCTTGAAGGATAATTTTGATGAAGTGTAAGCATTCTATAAGTTCAATAGGAATAATTATAATCTTAGGAACATGCATCCATTTACTACTTCTACTCCTTGAAATAATATAGTTATCCCTCTAAATCTTAAAGTTGATAATAATCCTCCTTCCCTAAAGGGAATGATTGGCCTCAACATAGAGAGGAAGAAAATAAAGGGGGATACAATATTGTTGAGGATATGAAGAAAATCAAGGCCAATATTACTCTTAATTAACTATCATAAATCATAGAGTAGAAGGAGCTCTTATGGAATTCCACCACAAGAAAGTATGATATGGAAAAGTCCAAGACAACTAACATGAATTTTATATACAAAATTGAGCTTAAATTTCCCCTTTTCTTACTAACTATTTAGGTATTTGGTAAGAATATATATGATTTCCTAGTAGATTTTATAACTTTAGCAATGGTGTTGCTAAATTTTATTTTTCAAAAACATGGTTTAACACCAAATCCATAAAAGAGGAATATATCATATCTAGATAAAATAGTAGTGCCTTTATTGGGCAAGCTTAATGATGTGAGAAATTAGATTGCCTCCTAACCTATAGTATAAATTAATAATGACATCTTGATATTAGATATTCCTGAAGAGTATAGGTTGTTGTTGAATAAATATTGGTCAAAAATTCTAAATGGATATCTTTCCACAAAATTTTCACATATTTGGCTACCTTGGAGAGGCATAACCAACCAGTTTAGGACTGACCAAAAGCCAAGAACGAAGCATCCCATTATGGACTACAATACTAAAATTAAAGAGGTAAGTTATAAATCTCCTATTCTTATAATTTACACATTTTCCATGAAGCATGAAGCACCATAAGAAATTTTGATCCCTTCTCAATTATGGACCCTCCTTTTAGATGGAGCCAAATCTAAGAAAGGATCAGGGGTTATTATTGAGATGATCAATCCATAAGGAGAGAAACTATTGGCAACATATAAGATCTAATTTTTAGGTAATAATAAAATAGTAAAATACCAATCCCTAATTTTAGGATTATAGTTTGCCCTCAAGAATAATGTCAAAGAATTAATGGTATACAAATATTTAGAAATTGTTGTTACCAAAGTTAGAAATAAATATTAATGTAAGTTGTCATATTTTATAAAATAAAAGCACACATCCTAAGATTTAAATGAATATTTCGAAGCTTTCAACATATTATCTATGTTGATTAAACAAAATGGAGACACTGATTCAATTTCCACTTTAGCAATGAATTTGGGACCCTTACATGAGTAAAAAATCTATAAGTTCTCCATTCAATTGGTAACATGTCCTTTAGTATTAGAAAATGTTGAAAATTTTCAAGTATTTGATGATGACCAACAAATTGTGTAATTTTTGACAAATTTAGGACAATTTGAATCTTAGTTAATCGATGATGAATAAATAATCCACAAGTGCCATGAAGGATTGGATGAAGAAGGAATTATCTAGCTAAAATATAATTATCTCCCATTGGGAATGGTCTCCCTATAAAGGAACTTTAATATAGATACTCAATCCCAATTAAGAGGCAACTCAAGTTTAATAAATCTAAATTCAACTCAAAAAAATTTGGTGATGAAAAGAATGCAAACTTCATCAATATTGTCTTAAGACACACACTATAATAAAAGGAAAAAATTCAAGGAATTGATTATCAAGTATAAAGATATAATTACATGGACTTATGATGACTTAAACATATTTAATCCTAGATTCATCACCCAAATTATTTCACTCAATCCTGATCATAAACAATTTAAGAAAAGGCAAAGGCCTATTTAATCCTATCTTAGAACCATTAATTGATATGGAAGTAGAAAATGTTCTAAGTGCTAGGTTAATCATTCCTATTAGACATTTGACTCGGGTAGCCAATATAGTTTCGGTCAGGAAAAAGACTAGTGGGATCAACCTCTATGTCAACTTTAAGAATCTGAATAAAAATTTGAAGAAGAAGAATCATCCTTTTCCATCTTTGGATGAGGTAATAAAAACTATGAGTGGTTCTAAAATGATGTCTCTCTTGGATGTATTTTCAAGTTACAATTAAGTACTATTTGAATCAAAAGATAGGATGAAAATAACATTTACTATGAAATGGGTAACATATGCATGTAATTGAATGTTGTTTGGGATGATCAATGCTAGAGATAATTCATAGAGAGAAATTAACCATGCATTTTAGGGACTGGTAGGGAAGTGTATAATTATATACATAGATAATCTCACTATTTTTTTCTAATAATAAAGTTGATCATATCGACCATCTTTGATCTATTTTTAAGAGGTATAGGAAGTTTGGGCTATCACTTAACCCCAAGAAAAGTATATTTTGCATTAATGAAGGTAAAATATTAGATAGAATCATAACAAAATATGGAATCACTATTTACTCAAACATGATCTAGGGGATTTCAAAAACAATGTTTTAAATAGGAAAAAGGATCTGAAATCCTTCTTTAGAAATATCAATTTTGTAAGGAAATTTATATCAATATTTACAAAGATTGTTATACCCCTAAACATAATACTCAAATAAAATGCAAAAGTATATTGGATGCCTAAATCTAAGAAATCATTCCAAGACATAAAGAATCCTATTTCACAAGCCCTAGTGCTGGTAAGCCCAAATTTCACTAAAGAATTTTTCTTGTACTCATTTGCCTTAGAACATACTATTATTACCATAATTACATAGAAAATGGGATAAAGTGAACATGCTATCACATTTATGAGTACTAACTTGAAAGATGCAAAGCCTAAGTATTCCCTATTTGATAAGCAAATATTTGCTTCCATCAAAACAATTAAGATCTTTGGACAATACATCCTTCAAAATAGGACCATTACCATAGTACTAGATCTTAATTTCAAGGTCACACTTGGACCAAATTAATTGAGAGATCATAGAGGTAAATGGATGGAAATAATATAGGAATTTGATATTGAAATCAAACTTGCCATGATCATTAGAGGACAAGGCATAGTCTAATTAATGATTGAACCAAGCCCATGCATCACCATTGAATAATTTTTCCATATATATGTCTCCCATAAAGATTGGTATTCAATTATTATTGAATTTTTAGTCATTGTAACATGCCCATAGGAACTCAAGAGAGAGCAAAAGAGAGCTTTAAGCTCAAGGTTTCTCATTATATGATTAGGAAAGGGGTCCTCTAAAGAAATAATTATGGAGGCATTTATTTAAGATGTGTGTCACATGGAGAAGCTTAAGAAATATTATAAAATCTACATCAAAATATAGATATCAACCATTCATCTAGTAATACCATAACCCATAAACTACTTTAAATGGATTATTACTAGTTGATGGTCTTTAAGGATGTTCAATTCCATATGACGGCATGCCATGAATGCTAGGATTTGGATAAAAGAGAGGTACACATAATAATGTTGCTATAGCCTATGGTTAAAGGTAGGTCATTCACCCAATGGGGATTAGACTTCATTGGTGTTATAAACCCATATTCCTTAATTGGGCACAAGTTTGTGCTCACTATTATGGATTAGTACTTTAGATGGACTAAGGCATTAACAAGTAAGAACACTAGAGCCCAACATGCAATAATTTTTCTTGAAGAACATATCACAATTAGGTTTGGCACCCCTACCTCTATGGTGTGAGATAATGGGCTAGCATTCTAATTAGTTGAGTTTATTGAGTGGACCCATAATAATTAGATTACAATTAGATCATCCTCTAATCACTACCCATAAGGGAATGTATTGAGTTAACCAATAAGTAACTCATAGATGCTATAAATTTTTTTACTATAGATAAACCAAGGGAGTGGCACCCATTATTGAAATATTCACTTTGGGCAGACTAGAATAGGTGAAAATAGACCCTCAGATCTTTACCATATCTACTAGTTTATGGGAAACAACCAGTGTTCCCAATCATGGTAAAATTACCAATCTGTCATTTTATATGATAATATATGGAGATTAATGATATAATAGAGTCTATATTATTGGATATCTTTGAAATGGAAGATGCTAAGGGTAAAGCATTGCAAAATTTTAGTAAACATAAAGATTTGGTCAAGAGATGGTTTAATAAGAGAGCAAAATTCAAATCATTCAAGATTTTTGACTTGGTGCTACTATGGGACAAAACCCATGATAAAAAGAGAATGTATGATACGTTTACCCCATTATCAATAGGACACTATAAATTTCATAAATCTCTAGTAATAATTCATTTCATTTAAAATATCTTCAAGGTAATGATCAAACATATCTAGTTAAAGGATAGTTTTTTAAGCATTGCTTCATGGTTGCCCCATCTAGAGAGGTCTTAGAGTTATAATAGAAATTATGGTAGAGGTAGGAGTAGATTATATTTAATTTATTAGTTAGTTTTTTGCTTTTATTGGTTTTCTTTTCTTAGACTAGTTTGTGGTTTATAGATTAGCCCTTTTTTATTTTAGTAGTTTACACTCAAATTTTGGTCAATCTTGGTATAATAAAACATAGTTCGAGGTGTTTTGATTTCAACCATAATTAAGGGGTAATGCATACTATAGTTGATAACTTTTAATCCAAGTATGAAATGAGAGTGTTATCCTTGAATATGTCCTAAATCTAATGATTTCATTAGGTATGTGAAATTTATTCCCATAGTTCTATGAAAATTAGAAAATCTCCTTATTCCCTTGGGTCAAAATCACATAAAATGTTAATATTTATTTAAGGTAATAATCATGGACATGGGAAAGATTTGGAAATGACATTTTTATTAATCCAAACTTTTAACTAAGTCCAACTCATTATGGTCACCCTTTTCCTCTTTCCAAAAGCAAAATGAAGAAAAGATAAAGAATAAATAAAAGGCATAATCCAAAAATCCAAAAGAAAAGAAAAAAAGGATTCAAAACCTACATGATAAATAATATCAATGTATCACATATCATTAAAAATATGAAGGAATGAGGAATAGATGATCAAAGTTATCTTTGTTGGAGCTATGGATTCCTAGATGGCAATATAACAATGCTCAAGCTCCCCATATTTACACCTAACACCCAATCAAAGTGAAATTTATAGCTCACCCTTATGTCTTTGCCTAAAAACATGAGACAAGAGATAAGGAACAACACTTTTCACACAAATATACAAGGTGTAAGTAAATTTAGTATGTTACAGAAGATTATTAAGAGTCTCTTTTCAATTTTGGTTTAATCATTTATTTTCGGATGAATTTATGGTTGATATTGGGATTTTAAAACCATGGATTATGGGTTCTTTAAAACTTGGGAATATTAACCCTTATGAGCAACCATTTATTTTATTCAACACACCACATCCTTTATTTTTTATTTAAACAATGGGAACCCCCTTTGTTTTTTATAAATAATTAAGATCTTATCTAAGTATTTATGTGTTTTTAAAGATTATGATGGTTGTTATTTGTTAGAAACTCAATACATTAAATATTGAATCATATCAATGCATATTTATTTCCATTTTGAAGCACTTGTTCAAACTAACCTATTAAGGAAAAGATGGGAAGAATGGTTTTTCATGATAGGATTATGGGTTGATCTATTTTAGAGTACTTAGTATTCGAAAATTTTCATTTTATAAGTTTTCCATTTATAAACTTTCACCTTAGTAACCTTACTTTGAAAAGGTTTTTTCTTGAACTTTTCTCATTGGCAACTTTTGATATGAAAGAATTTCGTTAGAAGCTTTACTTCAGCAAGTTTAGTCTTTTAGAAACTTTGGTCTTTGACAACTTTATTTCTCAAAGGGTTTGTTTTAGTGAATCTATTTCAAAATATTCTTTTCAATAACTTTTTTTAGAGATTTTTTCATTAGAACATTTGTTTCAAAAAGATTCATTGTGGTAACTTTTTCATTGACAACTTTGTTTTTGGAGACTTTTCATTTTTAGAGATTTCATTTTAGAGACTTCATTTTGATAGCTTCACTTCATAGATAATTCATTAGAAGGTTTGTGTTGGAAAGATTCTCTTCAAAAACCTTGGTTTAAAATTTCTTATTTTGGTAACCCTAATTTTGGAAGCTTTCTCTTTGGGACTTTTTATGCAACTACTTTTACCCAAACCAATATTCTCAAAGAGTGCTTAGTCATCCACATCTTTGGTGTTCATCAAATTTAGGTCAGAGACTACATTTTAGAGATTTCATTTTAGACACATTTCATTAGAAGATTCCCTTTAGAATATTTGGTTTTTATCGAGTTTTATTTTAGTAACATGGTTTCAGAAACTTTGTGATAAAATATTTTAGGACCAATCTCTTCAAATAACATTTTTCTATTCAGGTCTTCTAGACCTAAGGAAAGATTTGACTTTTATTGACTAAACTACATAATGACACATGGTAAAAGATGAAAGGTAATACCGTGGTACACAGAATGATAAGGCATCATAAGTGGCATGTACACTAGAACAAGGTGGTTGAATTTGAATTGAATGAAGGTGACAAGATCATAAATGTTGGTGATTAATGATGCATGAACTAGAAATCAATGAAAAAATATATTAACATCAAGCCCCCAACTAATTTCACATCATTCCATATTTGAGAGCTTAAATAAACTTCAACCTTAAAATATCCTAAAATACCTAATTATTATCAAATTGATTTGTTATCCATGAAATATAATTTAGTGTTTGATGTCATTTTCAAAAGCTTGAAGCAACCAGTATTCACCAAGCTATTATGATATCATCCTCTAAGTAATACAAATCATACACAACACCATCTAGGTTCCCTATCAAGGATTCCAAAGAGTATTTAGAAACCATGTTTGAATTCATTATATTTGATGTTTGTTATCCAAATTTCTTAGCATTATGAGAATCTTTAGAAAATGTAGATTCATTTACACATGAATAAGACATATCATCTAAAGATAAGAATCTAGTAAAGGACCTACTTCCTTTCAAATGATAATCCTTACATCACACAAATGTGAAGTTATATTTTATGCCATACATCGATTTGCTGTGGGGCCTCTTCTTCCAAGGGAGAATAATAAATAGTGAATACCTTCATTACATGGATAATAACATAGTTTTTGTGTATATAGGATGAGATGTATTTAATAGGTACTTAATCCTACCCATTCCAAATGTCTATTTTGATTTACATATTATCATTACTTAAAAGAAGTCTAATAGTGCAGAGAAATTAATATTAAAGTGGTTTCTCCCCAAAGAAAAATTCAATCTAAATGAAAATGCCAAGATCCCTATTCCCATCACTCAATTTAGAATAGGAATCTATGTGGAAATGGAAATATTAAACTAAATTTTTGTCCATGCAAGCATCTAATTCCTATATTTAGAGTGGTTCCCCCTACTAGACTTACTAAGTAACATAGAGTGCTCCTATGCTTTGGGGGATGTAATCAATTCTCACCTCCAAGAAAACAGCTTGCATAAACATAAGAGTCTACTATGAGGAAATTTTAACATGATGTCTTATCTATTATAAATAGACATGGGGATAGTATATAGGCACAATGGGATCCTATGGGATCCCAACCTAGACATGATAAAGAATAAAATTTGTGATTACTATTATTTTGTTCACATATAATCTTATGTCAAAAACATAGAAAAGAGTGTTAAGGATCTCTGCCCTCATGTCTATAAGGCTATACATGGCTATAATTTGGCAAGAATTTCACCCAGTATAGCTAGGACACTTACCAGTAATGTATGATACTAAAAGCTCTACTTGGAATATATTATTATTATGATTGTTGGCCATAAGGTAGATCTTGTTCAACTCTATAAGTTTGTTCTAAATAAAGTAGCTAAGTAGGAAAATACACATGAAATATATAATATGATTGATGAGAAATTAATAAAGAATAAAAAGGCCAGATTCCATATATCCCACATCACCATTGAGAGAAGTCAATACACAATACAGACAAATTTCAAAGAAGAAAGAAATGCTAACAAGGCACATGCATTGCCTACCCTCCCTTATAGATAGTGGGATCTTCACGGCAAGGTCCAAAAGAAAATTAATACCCTTGGAATCAATTAAAAACATGAGCCAATGGATCATGATTTTATGTTCTTAAATGATAAGTATGATTAAGAGGTGAAAGAAAAGGCCAAAATTATAGGATTGAGTGTAGACTTACTAAGAGTGATATAAAATGAACCCTCCCTCACATTAAACAAAGAAAATTTTAGGATCCCACCTCTTAAAGATTGGATATATTCTAATTTTTGAGTGGTAGACCATCATTTTAACTAGAAAGAGAGGGACAAGATCCCCAAATAGCTTAATGCTAGTCATAGGACCAATAAAATTTGGAAGGTGAGACACCAATTATTAGAGGGTAGGATAAATAATAACAAGAATAAAAAAGTGTTTGCATCTACACAAGATAAAAAAGAACAAATTATACCAATTCAAGAATCAGTAGTTAAACTAATACAAGTCAAATAAGAGCTAGCTATAGACACCAAAAAGACACACATCATAATTCTAAATGTCAAAACACCCCTCGACCTCCTTAGGACCAATTTCACCCTTTGACCCCTAACTGAGCCTAACCATGTTTAGTTTGACTAATTGAATAATCCCACCCTTTAACCACCTTTCTACCTTGGCCCTCAACCTTTGATGGTTAGGATGACCATCGATGATCACCTAAACCATTGATGGTTAGGGTTGTACTACCTAACCAACTAAACACCCACATCAATTCCACCTTACTTCTCTAAAAATAAATTGTCTAAATCCATGTGTGAGCCATTACATGCATGAATTATAATTATAAAGCCTAGTTAATGTCTTATTGAACCTCTCCTTCTTTGCTTATAATAAGAGAAGAATAGGAGGTGAAATGGATCCACAACTATCAAGAGCTTTTACATCTAGATCTTCTTTTATAGGTATCGTTCTATCAATCCAACAATCCAGCCATCATGATAGAGAACCAACTTTCGACCACTCCTTGGATGATATTCAAGTACTAATAATTTTCTAGAATCATTCCAAACTCTATCAAAGAGCCAACCAACTCAACCATTCATCTGACCAACCTTCTAAAAGCTAATAATTTGTTTTCTAGTATTCAATTACTTTATTTATATTTCACAATCAACCCAGTACAAGCCAAACTCCTAGGATTACCTTCTATGATCCCATCAATCAAAATTTTTATCAACCCAGACTGATATACAGTAATCATTGATGATCACCTTGACCACCGATGGTCTATCCAACCATTGATGATTGCCTCAACTATGAACAATCACCTTTACCATCAATAGTCACATTGACCATTGATAGTCACTCTAGTAAAAAATTTAAAAAAAAAGTAATTTTCACCCTCTTATCCTCAACCAAACCCAACCTTATATGTCCCTACCTATTCATAGACCCTTCTTTTATTTTATAAATAACACTTGATCCATTTAGCATTAATATTAACTTGTTTATTACTATATTAGTCATTTCTATCCTATTTCTTTATCAATAATTTCTTGTGTTCAATTTTAGTATCTTTTGATTATCTATGCAAGTAATTTATCTTCTATTTTATAAACTTAATTATTTAAAATGTGTGGATTGATAGCCTCCAAGAAAGATCCTACTTTTAGGATCTAAAAATCACTAGGCAATCTACCTAGCTATTTATGTAACCAACCATTTGCTTTAGTGTTATTTTATTTGTAAGTCATCCTCCCAATCCAAATAAGAGTTAATCACAATAATCTAATTTAATGTATTCATAATCAAATACATTTTTATACCATACCCATATTAATTTTCTCCTTCCTTTCTCAAAATATAAGCTAAAATTCACTTAAACATTCTAGCACACTTGGTGGGTTTCTCGTGTTTGCATCTATGTGTTATTCTCTCTATTTTATGCTCATAAACAACATCAAATTTTATTTTAGAATTAAAATTGATTGCATACATTTATTGCTTGCAAGTTCAGCTCACATAGTTTAAATTAAATCAAATTAATCCTATTGTAGCATCACTTTTGTTGCACACACTAAACTAAACCACCTAAATCAATCAAACATCAAATAAAATTGAGACAAGGCCTAACTAGGATTTCATCACCTAGTGGTCACCTTACCCTTTCCTAGCAATCCTACATGGAGGTCATTACCAAGGGGAGAACCAACTCATTTCTCTGGTTGAGTATAAAATCTATAAATTAGTCTCTATTAGCTAAGCACTCAACACCCTTATCATTGTGGTATGTGAGGTGATGTAATAGGTCCCAATACCAAGACACATATTGATTTCCAATACATATTCTTTTTGAGTTCCTAAACAACATAAAACTAACCATAAAATTCTTTTGTAGTACCCACTCTATAGGCCAATTTCAGTCACATAATTTCTTGAAAGCTTAAGGCATAATCCAAAAAAGAGACTAAAAATAACTTTAGGACTTAATGTAATTTTTAGTGTGTCGTTGATTTCTTTTCTCAATTCTTATCTTTTCCTTGTTTGGGTGGTGATATTTTTTGTGTAATCTCTCTCCCTTACCTTGGATGGTTCTAACTCACTAGCAATGATAGAATCTAGTAGAACAAAACCCATCACCAAATCAATCAACCCCTTATACTTCCTCATCCATAGAGTACATTTCTGAACTAGAAAACTCTCCTCATCCTTTGATAATTCCTTTCCTTTGAGAAGTTACCCAAGGAGATATAGACTTCACCAATTTCTTAGATAACAATCATGTCTCCCTTCATCATTATCTTAAAACTATTCCTCATTGAGTCCCTACTTTAGCTCCACCTATGGACGCACCTTATATCACGCCTTCCCACCTTATGGGAAACACTTTTATTACCATATTCACCACCCAAACATTGACTAAACAAGATTCCTAATCCACCAATAATACCTTTGATACTACTATGGAAAACTAACCTACCCAACCTATAAACACCCTTATACATTCCACCCCCACCAATGATTCCTCTACGTTAGGAGCAACCCAACCACTAACTACCTATACTCCCCTCACCATGAGAGTACCTACCACTAGCATTACCAACCTTCCATTAACTACCACCAATCAACTAACCACTACCATACTTCAAAATCATGTGGTGCCTATACTTTCTACCTTACCACCCATTAGCAAAAAGGTCACTACCCTTCCTTTGATCATCAATCTAACCACTACTCATATCCAATAGATGCCCACTACATAAAAACTAGGTTATCTCCCTAACTCACAAGGTCATGTACTTGTACTTATTACCTAACCACCTACATCCACCTACCCCTACATAATTTCCACCTAACCAGTAGTGTCCACATACCAATATGTGGTAACTCCTTAACTCCCTAATAGTAATTAGTATGTCACCCAACCACCATAATAGTATGTACCTTATAACCCTTAAATTACATAACCCTAAGTAGATCTAATGAAGATGCTCATGGATAAAATGAACACCTTAGAGTCATCTTTTTTTGAAGCTCACAACATCTTATCATATGAACAGATCTATAACAAGCCCATTCATCCATTTGTCCCTATAAGACCATATCCTCCTCAATGGGAACTTCCCAAGTTTTCAAAGTTTTAGATTATTGAGGATCTTGAACAACACCTCAAGGCATTTAGTAATGCATGTTATTTGATTGTCTATGATGATGCCTTCCTTATTTGTACCTTCCCCATGTCTTTGGCTAGTCCAACATTATATTGGTATAATTCCATAACCAAGCACTCTTTTTTTTCTTCTCTCAGCTAGCCAAAACTTTCTTAGATCACTTTATGATAAATATCTTCAATAAGGTTTCCATCACTAGCCTTTACTCTATTTGTCAATTTGATGATGAATCTATTGCTAATTTTGTAGCTTGTTATAGGAGTATAATCAATCGAATTTCCTTCTCCTTACACCAACACAAACTAATATAACTTTTTTCTCAAGCATGTACCAGGAAAATCTCTTATACATTACATGTCTATATCTTCACAATTTTTGATGAAGCTTTTACCATCGTGCATAAGATAGAAAATATAGCCATCGACAAAGGAGAACTAAATTTTAAAACCAATGAGACATCTTCCTCTAAACCAAATAACCAAATGAATACCAATGATAAGAGTGAGGAAACTACAAATGTGGTTGTCCTTGAAACCACTCCTCTACCATATTCAACCAACCAAATTCCTCTAGATCCTAAAAATAAAATTCAAGAAACCAAAACTAAAATAATTAGATGTAAATCACTCTACTTGGGGAACTTTATGCTTTGATCTTAGAGAATTTGTTGAAGGCTAATATCATACATCTTCCTCCTATCAAACCTCCTCAACAATTTGATTCTTCTCACCCTATACCTAGTTGGTACAATGAGAATGACCTATGTGCTTTCCATCAAGTGGTAGGGGATGATGTTAGTAGGTGTAATACCTTCAAAATTATTGTCCATTCCCTCATTGACAAAGGAGATCTTATGTTGGAAAACCCCAAATCACATTGAAACAAATCCCTTGACATTTTCATGTAACCTTTTCTTGATAATGTACCTACTAAAAATGAGGGCAACAATGTTGAGTTTTCTCATGATACCCATACTATCAAAATGGTTCTTAACATGTTTATTGTTGAAGAACCTACTACCCAATATAGCTTTTTCTCCTCTCCACTTATTGAGGTAGTGGAGTCACCTTCCCTTCCTTATAAGACCCAAATTGATGAAGTACCCCTTTCTCCTCCCACACTTATTGAGGTAGTGGAGCCATGAACCCCTACTTTAGTTGTCATACTAAAGCAAATAAACATCACTATTTTACCTTCTCCACCAACTACCAAACAATTTACTTCTTCATTGGATGTCATTCCCAAAGAGGAAACCACCATATCTATACCTTCCATAGAGGATGTACACATCTAAACCTTACATCATTTAATTGAGTAAAAGGATGAGGTCACCATTCCTCTTTCTCAACCTATGGGCTTATCTTTCAAGTCCATTATCTAGGGAATAAAACTAATATACAAACCATTTTCTAGATTAGTGAAAAAATTGGAATTTTTATCCAACCCTGATATGGATCAAGCCACATTTTTTTAGCAATAGGGGCTCCTTTATATCACCAAATAGTAATCTCTAACCCCCACTTTGATGGACAACCCCACTACTTCTGTTATCCAACCCCTTACCTTCTCAACCAAACCAATAAAAACCTCTACCAACACAACCACTTCTTGACCATATAATTCACCCAAACCCTAATAACCAAATCACCTTCTCTAACCAAACCAAAAAAACCAACCAAACCAACCAAAACCCTTGGAATCTTCCCTATGCAGTGCCCTAATCATCCATCCTTGAAATTGAGCTAACCACAACAAACCAAATCAACCAAGGAAGTAAAGCCACCAAAAGGCTAGAGGACTAAACTCTTACCTCCTTAAACCTTGTCCTTTATATTTGAACCAGATCCCTCCAATTTGATTAGGAAGTTAATTATCTCAACTAAAACCTAACTATCACTATTGGTTACACTAGCACACTTGCTTTCTAACACATCTATATTCACCAAGCCATAAATAAACAAACTACCTACCCTAAAATCTCCTACCTATAACTTACCAAAACCATCATATCTAAACCTTTTACCACCAAGCCTACTCCCAAAAATACTTCCATCTTACCAACCAAATCTAAAATATATAAAACCTCTCCACCTTTAGTTGAATCCTACTTGACTATTTTCCAAAGGTTATTGCAATATTCTTGATTAACCTTAACTCCCATCAGATCATTCAACCATCTTGGTCCAAAACCAATCTATTATAATGAATTCCAAGTGTGCTCCTATTATAAGACACTAGGGCATAACACAGAGAACTACAAATCTATTCAAAGCATAATCCATTAGCTCTATGATGGGGATGATCTATTAACAAATGAAGCTCCCATGATCCCACTACTAATATAATAACCAACAACCATTACCCATTGCCTACCTAATCCCTCACTCTCACCTCAGAGTGATGAGGAACCAAACTAATATCCACCCCAACTCTTCAATATATCCATATTATCCATGTAGTCACATGATCACACACTCAATAGAAGGATAAGGGGAAGGACAAAGTGTCCATCCCAAGGATATACCCATCTTCCACCTCCCAACAAAGTCAAATTCAAACACCTTCACCTTTATCCAATCCCAATGTGTCTATCTTGGGTACCTTCCAATCCAACCCCTTCGAATCAATTAGGAGAGTGGTGCTCAAACAACTCCACCAGACCTTATTAAAGATGAGCCTATATGAGTTTATCTCTACTTCACCTCATCATCACCAAGTAATGATAGAGGCATTATAATTGGTAGAGGTCCAATTTAAATACCCTTGACCTCTAGCAACCTTTATTATCACTCTCTAAATTTCTAACATTGTCACCTTTAAGGATTTATAGATACCTTCTATCCATCTTGATGACCTAGATCCCCCTCTCTTTATTACTAGTTACATTAACTAGCTCCTAATATTAACATCATCTCCTCCCATGCCTATGACCAACTCAACATACCTAACAATGTCACGTGTGAAATCTTAACCATCCTTCGATCCTTCAAAGACACCAAGGATGTTACCTTGGGATTTGTTATCTTTCATATCCATTTAGGACCCCACACACTTCATGAACTCTTATATGTAGTGGAAGGTGAATTCTAATATAATGTTTTTATAGGATTACCTTGGATATGTTCCATAGGTTTTGTCCCCTCTACCCTTCATTGTTACATTAAATTTGATAATGAAGGTTAGGTTATCACTATACAAGCTAACTTGATCCATTTTTAATCATGCAACATGACTTACCAACCCAATGATTTCCTCTTATATCCATCTAGCACACCCTCCTTAGCCAAAGACAAGACCTCAACTACAAAAGAGGGAGTCATACCTTATTCTACCAATGATGCATCAAATATCTCATCCATCCCCTCTAATCAGATCCCTACCTCAGACCACATGGAATACACATTCCAATATCTTTCATTGGGGGAATATCACCTCCTCACCCTTGATGTTTTCCTTACTCCCTAGAAATATGGGAAACTTAACCACCAACTTTGATATGACCCCAATATCAGAGCCATTAGTCTATTTATACCTTCACACTATCAAACCCATTTCATCTATGGGGGATTTTAAAAACCACTTATTACTTATACCACCTCCTCTTCACCTCGACCATTCACCTCTAGCTTCTACTATCTAGACAAGCTAAGTTTTACCAAGACATACCTCCACAAGTGTGCTTGCAATGGATTTAGTCTTAGAAAATATGAATATGTCCCACATGAGTTGATTTCCATTGAGACTAGAAAGCATCATGAGAAACATAGCCTTGGTTTCATTCTACCCAATAAGAAGCAAACCAGATCATCTACCATCATGAGCATTGAGAAAAACATCCCTCCCTCCAAACCCCTTCTCTACCTAGGTGTGAGGATGATGACATGTCCTACCTATTTTTTTAATTTTTTCATCAACATTATTAGCCTTAAACCCTTAATTTATCAAAAGGAGGGGGAAAATGTAACCATCCCTATGACCCATCCTAAGATGGTTGGAGATGATTTTCTTACCATTAATATCATTCAGTGCCAGGATGATGATTTCATTCTCAGCTGCTTTGGTTCCCTAGACTCTTCCATGTAAAAATCCCTTCTTCCCAAAACTTTGACCATGTTGAATGAATTAACCATGGATATCAACTTGGGCACTCTAGAGAACCCTCACATTATCAAAAATAGCCAATCACTAAATGTTGAGGAACTTCAAGACTTCCTCTCCTTCTTCTAAGATCAAAGTATAGCATTTGCTTGGTATTATAGTGACATGTTAGGAATTGACCCTACCATTTCTACCCACAACATAATCACCAACCACAATTCCAAGACCTTCAAGCATAAAATTTGGTGAATGCACCCTCACATAGCCCTTCCCATCAAATAAAAGCTTCATTGACTCCTATCTATCAGTTTCATTTAACCCATTGACTATCCCCAATGGGTTTTAAATGTTTTACCTATCACTAAATCCATAAGAGGACAATGAATTTGTGTATACTTTCATGACCTCAACCTTGTTTACCCCAAAGATGACTTTATTTTACCAAGCATCGACTAGTTAGTTGATCTTATAACTAGCCATGAGATGTTATCTCTCATGGATGGATTCTTGGGTTACAGTCAAATCCTAACTAACCTCAAATATCAACACAAAATTTCCTTTATCACCCCATGGGGGACCTCTACCAATGTACCATGACTTATATCTTCAATGATGGTATCCACAAGATTGTCAAAGAATATGTGGATGATCTCCTTGAGAAATCCAAATATCAAAAAGACCATCTAGTCATCCTCAAGATTATCTTTGAGTGCCTCATCCATTACCATGTCCACCTTAACCCCAAAAAGTGAATTTTTTGGGTCTTTCGAGGAAATCTCCTTGTCTTTATCATTTACATTTAGGGGATTGAAGTCAATCCTACCAAAATGAAATCCATCATTGACATGCTTCCTCTAATCAGCCTCAAACAACTTTGTAGTTTGTAGGGGAAGCTCAAATCTATTCTTCACTTTATCTCCCATCTCTCAATCTAATACTAACCCTTCAACCACCTTCTAAAAAAGGATGTATCTTTGAAGTGGAATAGCAACTGTCAAAAGTCATTTGATTCACTAAAAAAGTACCTTTTATCTCCACCTATCTTCACCCCTCTCAAAGATGACCAAAATTTATACCTTTATATCTCTGCCACTGACCACTCCATAAGATCAATGGTTACTCATCAAGATGAACAACACAAAGATCAATCCATATACTATATCAGCCACATTCTTGTAGAGTACAAGACTCAACACACCCATATCTAGAAACTTTGCTTAGCTTTAGTCTTCATGGACACCAAACTTTACCACTACCTTATAACCATAAAACCTATGTCATCTCCAACATTGACCCACTCAATTATATGCACTCTAAGCCATACCAAAACCAATGTATGGCCAAATGGCTTATGGTTTAAGTAGAGTTTGACCTTAAGTTCCTTCAATATAAGTTAATTAAAGGGTAAGTCATTTCTAACCAATTGGTTGAAGCACCATTAGCAGACAACCAACTTCCTCCTCTTGAGTTCCCTGATGAGTCCATCATGACACTCTCTCAGGTAGACTTCACCTATCAAGTCACTATGTTCTTTGATGGATCAAAGTGTCAATGAGGTGGGGGAGCTAGTATGATCATTATTCCCTTTTATGGTGACCATATTCTTTTATATTTCTAGCTTGACTTTGAATGTATCATCAATATGGTTGAGTACAAATCCCTAGTGATAGGCCTTCAGACTGACTTAGCCTTGGGAGTCAAAATAATAAATATCTTTCATAACTCCCAACTTATGGTCAATCAAGTCAATACCTATTTTTAGTTTAAGAAATATGTTTTAAAATAGTATAAATAACTAGTTGATGAACTATTGACATCATTTAAACACTACCACATCTTTTCAACCCTACAATCTACCAATAAGTTTGCTAACACCATAGCTTCCCCTGCATCTTAGATCCCATATGCACCCTCTAAATCTAATCTATCTATTTTTATCCATAGACTTACATAACCTTCTTATGTCAAACTATATTCTCACACCATCTTTAATGTGGAGGAGACCCAACCTACCCTTTGGTATCAATAGACCTTTGACTATCTCTACCTTTCCATCATTCCTTCTGGCCTCATTAGGAATACTCAGAGAGAATTTATATAGAGTACCTCATATTATACCATTATGGGTGGAATTATTTATAAATGAGGCTTTGATGGTCTCTTCCTTTATTCCTTACGTAGTCATGAATCCTCTCATGCTATCAAGGAAATGCATGATGGGATCTTTTGGGGGACACTTTAGTGGCCTCATTATAGAAAAATTCATCCTTATCCTTGGTTATTAATAGCCTAACCTTAACCAATAATATTGTGATTATTTGAAAAAGTGTGTTAAAAGTCAACAACATGATAATTTATAGCATGCACCTATCCATAGACTTCATATTTCTACTAATTTCTATCCCTTCTCACAATAAGGCTTAGACTTCACTAGCAAGATTAACCCCCATTCTTCATAGTGACACCATGATATCGTCACCATAGCCAAGTATTTTACCAAATGGGTAGAGGTTATTCCTCTAGTCTCAATTAAGGTAGATAATACTATTAAATTTATCAACCATCACATCATCTATCATTTCAGTGTTCCTTACAAGATCATCACTGATAATGGTAATTCCTTTAAAAATAAAAAATTATAGGATCTTTATGACACATTTGGTATTAAGTTAAATTTCTCCTCACCCTATTTCCCTCAACCAAATTGACAAGTAAAAGCCTCTAATGAAACTCTTAATAACAAGCTCACTAAAATGTTTAATGAATCTAGTTGGGATTGTTATTTACACATCCCATTCACCTTATGGGCATAACAAACTAGAATCTAAGCCCATATAGTTGCTACCCAATTCTCTCTTATTTTTTAAGTCAAGGTTATCTTGCCTCTTAAAGTCCAAATCCCATCTCTTTGCATATCTCTTCAAGATCTAATTACTGAGGATGATTATCATTAGCACTATTTAACCCAACTTGAGGTACTTGATGAAAATCACTTAGCCTCCCTTACCCATATTCATGTCTATTAAGAGTGTGTCAATAATGCCTATATCAAACACATTAGAGTGAGAGAATTCAACATCAGAGACCTCATCCTAAAATAAAATTAACATGTCACCAATAAGGAGAAAATCAAATGGGGAAAGTTTTCTTTCAATTGACTTGGACCTTATATCATAAACCACAAGTATGGATTAAGAGCTTACCGGTTGTCCTCTCTTAAAGGAAACCTATAACCTGAGCCCCTTAATTCCTTATATTTACATTTTTTATTTTATTAAAAAGGATTAGACTCACCTTCTATCTAGCTTAAGCTCATCCCTTTCTTATAATCCATAGTCATCTCCCTACTTGAGGGGCAACCAATTAAAATTTAATCATGTGATTATTTATCATAGTCATATCCTAATCTTGAATAATGGGTACCATGGCTCTACCCATGGCATGATTCTCATGATACTTTTTGCCCCTTTTTATAAGGATGGATTCCCATGGTCGTTGTCACCTAAATCTCTTTACACCTCAATAAAATTATTTTGATTTTAGCTTTGCCTTCATAAAGGTGAACCCTTTAAGCCTATATAAGCATGTTTATGTCAAGGAAAAGAAAACAAAGCAAAAACAGTAAAATCCAAACCAATAAAAATCATGGGTCATTCTTAGCATTCATAGATTACTCCCTTGAAGGATAGCTATTGGAAACATATTTGAAATTTCTCAAAGTAAGATGGACTACTCCCTTGAAGGACAACTATAAAAAAAATCTAAAGCACCCAACCTTAGATCACTACCTCAAAGGATGGATAAGTAAAAGTATTTATCAAAACAAGTTATTTATAGGAAGCTTCCTATATTGATCAATTTCCCTGATCCTTAGAAGTGAATAAGCAAAAAACCCATTTTCAAGCAATAGCAAAATCAATTTTTTTTTTTGAAAGTTACAATCAGCTCTCATAATCAAAATAATATTTAAATCCACAATCATCTCTCATGAGTAGACTTCCCACATCAATTAGTCTACACTTTCTATGATATAGACTTGTTTATACTAAATCTCTAAAAATTTATAGAAGAGGCATAATAGTCTCATAAAAATGTTCCAACTTTCATCCATATCCCCTTTATACACTATAAGCAAGGGATTCTAAGCTCACTTGACATTATGTGATCAAAACACCTTTTTAACAACTAATGAATGTTAATACAATCAAATGAGATTATCTTCCTTAAGCCAATCCACCTTTGGTTTTGTTTTAGTCCTTATCAATGAGTTATAAAATTTAGTTTAGGTATGTCCTTATTTTGGATGTAAATCTGATGATACCCAAAGTGAAGGTCTAAATTAGTAAAGTAAACAACACCATATAATTCATATAGCAAATCATTCATTACTATAATAGGAAACTTATATTTGATGGTATACTTCTTGAGTTATCTATAATCTAATCACATCATCTTACTTCATCCTTCTTCTTCACCATGACCATAGGGGAGGAATATTAATTTTAACTATGTAAAATGAGTCTTGCCTTAAACATCTCATGTGCCATATTTTTAATTTCACACTTTTGGGCATAGAAATACCTATAGGGTTTGATGTTGGGTGTTGTAATTCCTTTAATTATCCTAATGGCATGATGATGACTATGATTTAGAGGAATACATTGTGGCATGTCACCAAAAAAACATAATGGTCATCCAGAACCCTTTGAAAATTAGGATGTGTAGACTCCTTCTTTGGTTGAACCTATATGAAAAATAAGCAGGCCACAATTCCTTCTACACCTTTTCTAAGAATCTTCATCATCTGATGAGAACTAACTATTTGTGGGTATTTAACTTGTAATCCATGATATTCAAGGTTCCTACCTTATTAATAAAACCTGATAAATAATTCCTATAAATTCATCTCAATAGTGCCCAAAGTGGTGATCCACTACACTCCCAAAATATTATAATTTCCTTCTATGGAATTAACAAACATGGAAGAATCCAGAAATTAATCTCCTATAGCAAACTTAATGATATAGAATTTTTCATAATAGTTGATTGTGCCAGCATCTATAATCAAGACCTAAAATTATAGAGATGGGTAGATTAAATGGTTCAAATGAGTAACCAACTTACTGTTGATGAAGGTTTGGGTACTTTAGAGTTAATTAACATAATCACCTTCTATTTATTTAGGAAACCCACCACCTTAATATTTTACTGAGTATCAATTCTTTAAAGTTCAAGATAGAAAATATTAATTTGATAATCTTTAGATTCATCCTTAGGTTATTCGAAACCTACACTTAAATTCTCATCATCTTCTTCCTCCTCATAGGTGCCTTCAATGTAAAACAACTTATTTTCAGCACACTGATGTCCTTTGCTCGATTTTATATCACATCCAAAACACAAAGTTTTGCACACTTATTTTCAAATTTTTGATGTGTTAATATAGTAGGCTAAATAAATGATGGTGTTGGGGATGTGTATTCATGTAGATTAATGAAAGGTATTCACTTGATTAACTATTTTTTCTTAGCTAGACATGCCCTTAGTATGGATTGAAATACATTACTAGGATGAAACATGCAAACCTCTAATTGGATTTTATATTTAAGGAAACCCAAAAATAGGTTAGCCATATTTTCCTTAGTGATGTCTAACACATGTAAGGAGAGATTATAAAATTAATGAATGTAATCCTTTACCATCGTAGTTTGGTGCAACTTGGCTAGTTGTTTGATGTAGTTTTTTGAGACATTGTTTTTATAGTGGAGTTGTAAACTCTTCAAAAAATAGAGAGCAAGAAATTAAGAGAACCTTATTTTTCTTTTGAGAACACAACCAAAAATACCAAATAAATTTCTCAAATTCTAGATACAAAGATGGCAAAACCACCTTTTGTGAATAGGGAGTCAAATGTAGATCAAATAAATCTTCAATTTGAATAATCCATGTCAGTGGATCATTACTAAAAAAACCACATAAATCTAGTTTTATAAATAACTACTTCATACCATGCTTGGCATTGTGATTATTTGGAATATAAGAACTAAACTAAAGTGACAGAGGGTTATTTTATAATTGTTGAGCTAAAAAATTGGACATTTTCCCAATGATGTTCTATAATTGATCTCAAAATCTAGTTTGGCCCCTTCTCATACTTATGAGCTCCCCTTTAACCATATCAAGATCATCTTTCTACACTATGCCCCTCAACTATGACTTAAGTTATTGAACTATCTCTAAAATACTTCAATTAGAAGATTATAACTCCATATCATCTTTATGAGTACTTTTAGCAATTTTTTTCCCTTTCATATGACCATGATTGTTAGGCCCTACCATGCATAAACCTTAGGAGGTTAGTGACATAAAAAAATGTATTGGCAAATGATATCATTACACCTCCTCACCAAAACGAATATAATGACTACTAATGTGCATAAGGGTGAAAATTTTCATCTCAAAAAAGTGAACCAGTATAATATACCATTGTGATCATCTCGTAGAGATGAATACAATGATTACTATTTTTCACAAGGTAAAGACATTTTCTAGACTTCTTTGTTTTCGCTCAATTTTTTTTTGTAAAAAAAACTCACAAACAAAACTATAGTGATGAAAAAATTTAATTTATCTTGGATCACAAGTTACATTTTTTGGCCTTATAGTGCTCAAGATGTTAGACCTAAAAAAAATGCATCACATAAACTTTCCCAAATCAAATCTCTAATACCACTTGTAATGAAATTACTTATATGATTCATAAAATTAGAATTATATATCACATAATTAACTATAGAATAAATAGATCCACAATAACTGGTAAAAGAGTATAATACTTGAATATTATAAGTAAGCCACATCGAGGGGGTAACCTCCCCAAAAATATAATAAGAATAAAATTAATAATGAGATGATGAAATACTAACCACAACCTAATCTATACTCTAATAATATAATGTTATTCCATAGGATTACCATACTAAGAATGTAGAGAAATGAAATAAGAAAGTATGAAGGTGTGTAAGCCATAAGTCAGCCACACATATCCCTAAATACATTATAGGTTAAGGAAGTAGCACATATTTAGGCCTCATGATCTAGATTCAAATTGTATATTCTTGAAACTTTGATTTATTTAAAAATAAAAACTTAATTTTGTGTAGTAATAACTTGGACATGGATACATATCATACCCCATTATACTATAAAGAGTGCTAATTTGATATTTTGAAACCTATTTGAAATCTTGTATCTATATTTACATAAGTGTATCTATGATTGAATATATATAATAATAGAGTGCATAAACAAGTTAAATGCCCCCAAAATATAAAAAACTCTAATTTTTCATATGGTAAACTATCAAAATTGAAAATATATTTCTTGTGAAAACTTATAAATAATCACATTATTATGCCCCCATTTTGAGATTATGGAAATTTCCTGCAAATCACTTATCTCAAAATAAAAGGTGAGAGCATTTGTGAAATATGTAATCAAGTAATAGAATTTTAATAGTTGAATTTTATGAGAATCCAAAATATGTAATGTTAAAGCAAACAAAAAACTTGTAATATTAAATATCATCATTCTAATTGACTATAGCATTGAAGTATTGTATGAATCCTGTAAATAAATTTCAAGTCTTGTATATATATTTTAAGGATTGTATTTGGATATATAAAGAATTGAATAACATAAATAGTATATGTATGATATTCATTATGTCACCATAAATGTATGTAATTAGATACTTAGTAGTTCATTATAAGCATCATGGTACCATAATAATAAGTAAAAAACATGTATGGAAAGTCACACAATGTCACATAATAAGGCAAAAATGCCACATATAAGGGACATGTAAGACGGCACATAAATTTATAAATCATGTATAAATGTCACATAAAAGGTCCAAAGCTTAAATAAAATGGATTGTTGAGTGTCACACAAACATATAAATCTAAAAGATATACACACAAGGCATGATGATGCCATACAATAAATATGATTTATGTTGAATATGCACAAGGCCAAGGGCCATATATAAGAAACAAAAAAAAAATTGAATTATCTGATGTAAGGAAATAATTATCTAAAAAAAGCATAGGGGATTTAAAAGTATCATATTTTGAGCATATTTACCTATGTTAATGTTATAAATTATCATATTCATCATGGTACACATTAAGTATAAGTGAAAAATAGATATGTCTTCATTATATCTCAATCATCGAACAAAAAAGAGGGTTTGTATAAACAAAACATGTAAGAGTGTTTATATAGATCAAATAGATGCCACCAAATGAGTAAGGTTATTGGGAAGAAGGTTAGACCAGCATCAAAACCATGGAAAAGTATTCTTTAAGATAGAAATATGAATTATATCCAAGTATATTCTATGTTTTGTGATTAATAATTATATAATAAGTCCTTGTAATTTATTTTTAGTTGTAAATAAATTTGGATAATTCATAGGGACATGAATGAAATAAATAACATGGACATAGTGTGTTATTACTTGACTAGTGCATTATTATCCTAATTAACTATATGAAAAAGAATTAATTAGGACCACTTATTCTATGTATGAATATCTTATGTTGAAATAAAAATGCATTTTGTTACACAATCATATACCTTTTGAGATTCTTTATGTATTTGAAAGTGAAATGAAATATGTTTTATACTAAGCAATACAATAGATTACATATGAAAAGAGATAATCTAACAACATGAAAGTATGTTTATAGGTCTTGGTTTTGACTTCTATTTGTTTTAAATATTTTTATTTTAAAAAAAAAATTAATATATATATGAATTTTTTTGTATTTGTCACATATTTGTAAAGTAAAGCATGCAGAAGTGAAATTTTGAAAAATCTTCGAAAGACAAAGAAAATAGAAATGTTTTGAAATGGAAGAATGGGGATATTTAAATAACACTCAAAAAATAGTGAATAAAAACAAGAAAAGGATGAATTAAATTGAAATTAACAATAAATAATCCAAATGTAAAAAAATGGAATGGGGTAGGTGTTGAATAATAAACAGTAAATGTAAATAGCAAAGAAGACATGTAGAAATAGGTAATAGGAAAAAAAAATATTCAGTGTCCTCATCCCAAACATGGATACAACCAATAATATCATCAATAGGATGTTCATATGTATTTCCAACTCTTTGATAGGAAGGAGGAAGCTCCTTTGCAAAATAAGATGTGTGAATTTTCTAAATATGAATAAAAAACATGTGATGTAAAATAACCCTCTAAAAATGAAGAAGATTTATGTGTTTTAAATTATCTCTATGAATAATTGTATGTATATAATTATAAACATGTATCCTTATGCATGAGAGAACATGATATAATAACATTTACCTATGCAGGAACCTTCTACATAACCTATAATGTTCTGTTAGATAAAAACCATGTATTATGTGCCATTTTATGCATAGGAATAGCTATATTTGTATTTTTATTATAATCCTCATATGTAGTCATATTTTCTCAAGAATATATAGATAATATAATATTTTTATGCCCATATCTATTTGAATAAATTGAAATATGCTCATGCTCATGTGTAGGTGAAAAAACTAATTTTGAAATATGTTTCTTTAAATGTAAATCATGATATTAAATATTTTTATACACTAATTCATTACCAATTCATTCAATAACTACCCCAACTAGCTATTTTGGAGTAGGATTAGGTACCCATGGTTCCATATGATATTCATATTACATGCCTGATATTTTAACCACTTGATTATCATGAATATACTTTAGACACTTGTGAATTATAGAAAGAAATACTCTAATTTTTTATAACCAATGTATTCCTAATAACATATTAAATACACCTATGCTTGGTAAAAGTAAGAATGGAATGGGAAATATGAGATTTCCAACTTATATAGGAAATAAAATATCTCCAATAGTATCTTATGTATGACCATAAAATGATTTCACAACTATATATGTATATAATTTATCTTTCTTCGTATATCTAAGAGAATGTAGAGGTTTTTACACATGAACTTTAATTTGATCCATTATTTAGCATGACACTATGAATTGGTTGTAAACCAACATATATTTTAATGAATAATGTATGTCTTTGAAAATCATCATCAACAATTTCATAATCATCAAATGTAATAGATGAGAATGATGTTATTTTTCATATAACCATACTAATGATACTATCAAGTAGATGTCTATATGATGACAGATGAGGATGAGCATTGTATGCATAATTTAATTTATAATTATGCTTATTATAATTTGATTCATGATTTAAAAAATGTTATTTATACACTTTTAGCTTTATCTTGTCATTTACTTGTGGCATAGCATCTTCATTAGGTGTACTTGTAGACACTAGAAAACTACACACTATGGTTCTAGATGTTGAAATAGACATGGATACCCAACCTACCATTCACACCCTTTTAACCACAAACTTGACTATAAACACTCTTTAACCAGATCACCTTCTAACCCACCTTGACCAAACTTAACCCTTTGACATTTGATCCTTCACACTTTAACCCTTGGCTACCAACAGTCACTCTAACCATCGATGGTTAGCACTCTAACTGGAAATGGTTAGCACCTAAACTTACCAACTTGATCCATGTGTGAGCTAACACATCACAATCTTATCTAGATGTCTACATTCTTCATTTTCTAATGCATTATAAGCCTCTAAATCATCAACCAAACCTCTTAGGGAACATTATACCTCCATCTCTCTTTGCCTATAAAATGAAGGGAGTAGGAGGTGAAAAAGGATCCAAAAATAAGCAATTTTTCACTCTTATAGAAGCTAAAATAGGGACCCAAACCTCTACCAAAATAATTATATAGGAAAAGTACCAGTACTCTACCCAAATCATTCTAGGCTTTACCAACATCTTCCACCAACTTCAACAACATGAGCTAAATATTTGTTTTCATGCATTCATTTACCTTGCTCCTATTTATAACCTACTACCTCTAACCTATAAACTAATTAACCAACCCCTAATATCCTAATGTACCTATCTAACATTTTCCATCTAAACTCTAACTTATATATCAACCTTTACCTAAACCATACATATCAATAGTAACCACCGACAGTCACCTTGATTGTTTATGGTCGACTATCAAACTGCTAACAGTCACCCTGACCACCAATAGTTAGTTATCAAGTTATTATTAGTCACCCAATTATCTATATTTACTTATTACTATCGATGGTTATCCTAATTGTTGAATGTCACTATGTGAACCCTTTTGACCAAAAACTAGTAATCAACAACCAACCACTAAACTTAACCAAAACCCTATTTTCTTAGCCCCTATCACTTCACAGACTATAAATAATAACCTAACCCTACTCAAGCCATTCTCTGGCCATTTATCATTTACCTTAATGTTATCTTATTAGAACTAGCATTCATTTATAAAGTATTTATTTCTTTAGTTCTAGTATTTTTATGTTATGATCTTTTTATTTTTAACATTAACTTGTATCAAAAGGTGGATTGGAAACCTCCTAGATAGCTCATGTTTCTTGGATCTATCTTGCTAGGAAAACCACCCATCTACCTAGCTAACCAACCCTTTGCTAGTTCTCTCTTATTACAGGTCAACTTCCTAAGATAAAGAAGTGTATCTACAATAGTCTAGATTATGAAACACACACCACATCTAGGTTCTACTAACCTCTACCCTTAATTTTGTTTTGCATTTTTTTAAATAGATAAAAATCAAAATTTTGTATAAATATTCTAGCACACCTAGTGGCACCTAGTTACATCTATTCCCCTTTTCTTCTTTATTTTATGCACATACAATGAAACTAAAAATTTACTTTGGGTATAAAATTAAATGCATAAATTGATTATGTGCATGTTTAGCTCATTTAGATAAATTAAAATCAATGTAATCAATCATAGTTTCACCTCTTTTTCACACACCATACCAAACCACTTATCAATCAATACATCTTAACACCTAACATAAGGCCTAAATAGGATTTCATCACCTAGGGATAAACCTTCACCCTTTGGCTATCTTACTTGGACTTCACTACCAAGAAGAAAAACCAAAACTTAGCTCTTTTACTGAGTCTAAACTCTGGAAATCAGTTTATAATGGATAGGCACCTGATACTCTTATCACTATTGCCTATGAAGTGAGGGGATAAGCCCCAATATCAAGCCACATATTGATTTCCAATATAGATTTTGAGAGGCTTAACTAGCATAAAACCAACCATATACTTCTCTTCTAGTACCTGCTCTATAATCTAAGTCCTCCAACATTCTTTCTAACTTAAGGCATAAGCTAAAAGATAGACTAAAAATAACCCTAAGAGGTAATGTACTTTAGTGTGTGTTTTGTCTTTTTGAATTTTTCTTGTCTACTAATTGTTTTGACCTATGAGAAACCTACCTTCCACCATCTTGTCTCCATTTCCTTGTCTAATGGGGAACCAACCTATATTATCTCCTAGAGATCCTAATTTCTCTAGGATCTTATAGAAAAACCATCTCTCCTTAGAGTGATACCTTGCATCATGAGCCACTTATGCTCCTAACCTTACTTATAACCAACCTAACCTACCCTATAACCAACCTAACCTTACATAAAAATAACCTAACCTCATCAAAAACTAACCCAACCTCACCCAAAATCAATCAAACCCTACATATCACCTATCAAACATCAAATATAACTAACCAACAAACTTTGAACTACCACTTAAGCTGGTTACAATATGAATGGATTAGATAATCAAAGTAGAGTAATTTTTTTCTGGTACCTATGACTAATAAAACCTCAACTACATCCAACCAAAAACTTATCAATGAACATTTGACCATCATTATACCCAACCAACAATCCTTCAACACCATATTAACATTTATCATAACTAACCTCAACTTCAACCGATCCAACCTCATCAACCATTTGGTTACCTACCCCAACCATCATATCAACTACCCCAACCTACTTTGAGGTAGACCTCTTTATATCAACATAAATATTTGGTCTACCTTCTTTTCCATCCATCCAATAACTATAAAATCAATTTATCAACCTTATCTAATCTGTCAAACCAACCCACTTTATCAACCTTACCCAAACCATCAAACCAACCCATCTTAACAACCTTAACAACACTATCACATAAAACTAACAAGTATCAACCACATTTACCCAATCAACCCACCTTATCAATCCAACCAAACTTAAAAATCATACCCAACCCATCAAATCAACCAAATTTTTCAACTCAACCAAACCTATCAGGCCAACTACCCTCTTTAAACCAATTGATTAGCTTGAAAACTCACAATCCATCATTAAACCTCTTTTTTCACCCATTATTGTGCACATAAATAAATAAAACCCTTAACATAATGAGGCCTATCCAATATATTTGGTTCTTAGTGAACCTATGACTAAGGAAACCATAATCCAACCCTTAACCAAACAATTATTAACCAAATGGAACCTTCTCAAATTTATTTCAAAATCACAATCAATGAAACTAACCAACCTTTTCTACTTACCCATGTAGAACCAACCGACCAACCTTTTCCACTCACCCATGTTGAACCAACCAACAAACCTTTTCTACCCACCCATATGTAAACAAACCATCAACCTTTTCCACTCAGCCATGTGGAACCAACCAACCTTTTCCACTCACCCATGTGGAACCAACTTACCAACCTCTTGTACTTAATCATATGGAACCAACTAACCAACCTCCTCCATTTACCCATATGGAACCAACTAACCAACCTCTTCCACTTACCCATGTGTAACCAACCAACTGACCTCTTCCACTTACCAATTTTTTGAAACCTACCATCAACCCTACCTTACCAACCATCAACCCAACCTTAACAACCATTAATCCTACCTCACCTACCATCAATAAAACCAAGCCTACTATTAGACTATCCAATATTACCATTAACCTAGACTTACCTATAACCATCCACCTAATCTTACCTCACCAACCAAACCAACCTAACCAATAAACCAATTGAACCATTTATCATACCTCTCTCAACCAATCATACCAACCTCTACACTAAATTAATAAACCATAATAAACATACCTTTTAACTTGACCATAATAAACCTATATAACAACCCAAACTAAGATGAACCCATCAAAATTACCAAACCTACCCTAACCTACCTAAATCAAGTCCAACAACATATTTTTATCCTTGGTTTACTAGAGGAAATCCCACCTAAACTACCACCTATAAACTTGACCTACTAACCACTAACAACTAATAACTAACAACCATTTTTTTAAGTGGATGAAGTCATATTTACCCCTCCTGAACCCTCTTATTAATCAACACCTTCACCTTGGGATCATTTTCCCACCTTAATCATCCATGGAAAGAGAAAATTGGGGGAACATTCCCTCCATATGGCTTTTACCATTTATCAACCCAAACCATTCCTTAATAATTAATCAAACTAACCCTTTTCATTTTTGTCTCAACATACCAACCTAATCAACCACCTTACCTTAACTATGAAACCATTGGAGATTAACCTTCTCCATCAACTGACTAACCAACCAAATCACTTTACCTTAGTCATTTTGGGCCACCTATTTCACATTCATTTTGTGATCACTAACCATTTGGGAGTCACCTTCTCCGGCAACCATTGGAGATTACCTTTCTCCACCAACCTATTTGGGATTAATATTATTTCCAACCTTTTGAGAGTACCTTCTCCATCAACCTAACTTGAACCAAGTGGTATTAAAAATAGTGGAAATGTATTTAGACACCACCCAACCTATTTTAGAGTCACCTTCTCACCTTAACTAATGGAGATCACCCTTATCCATCAAACTATCACCTAACAAACCTCACCTTTTTGTTAATCTAAATATTTTCCATGTCTAATAAAGTGTCAAAAAGTAATTGGAGGACATATAATCTCCTAAATGACATCAACCATTTATGCAAGCATGGATTAGAGACATCAAAACCTCAACCTCCTTAAATGCTTTTATATTTATGGGCATGTTTTTTGGGTAAGCCAAGTTCCTTGTCATCTTGCATCTAACTTAAGCCAATCCCTTATTTTCAATCACCTTCATATCCTTATATTTAAAGATAATTGATTAAAAATAATATCATGTGATTATCCATCACAACATTAGCCTAATCTTTGAAATGGATACCATGGCTTTACCTATAACATGATCCTCATGGTAGTTTCCAACCTTTTTAGGATACATTCCCATGATAATTATCACTTAAACCACCACTTTTACACATAATCAACCTCCTTTTACTCTTGATTTGCCTCCATAAAGGAAAACCTTAGGCCTATATAGATAGTCCATGTCTAAACCAGCATATAAACAATTTGGGATGCCAAACTATCACTTGGGTCAACATCTCTAGTGGAGAAATTTATCCCTTGAAAGACAATAACACAAAAATAATAAAAATTACTTGAAATTAAGGTACACTTATCCCTTGAAGGACAACTACCAAAATGAACAAATCCAAAATTAAACCACTCCCTTGAAGGATGGCTAAGTCAACTTTGTTAAAAAATAATAATTTGAAGCTTCTCGCATAGATAAACTTCCCAATAATATTAAACAAAGAAATAATAGACACTATATCAAAATTAAACACTAATCAATCCCAAGAAAGCTACAACTAGTGTTCACAATAGCATCAGTAGACTTCTTGCATCTATCAGTCTACACCTAGTGTATGACATAGTCTTATCTATCATGGTTCTTAAGTCACCTATAAAAGGGGAAAACCATCCCCACAATAAGGTTACCATACCTATCACCCATTACCTATCATCCATCTCACCTTTTATCCTCTAAAAATCAAGGGATTTTTGAGCTTACATGACACCATGTGATCAAGCTACCTTTTTTAACCATCAAACTAACAACAAATAAAAGCATGATAGGGGTTTTTGTTCATAATCACACCCATATTTCCATCATGATATTTATCAATCAGATCATTTATCCTCTTTTTTATACTTTTGTGACCACTTAAGAAGATGTTTCTTACCCTTTTTAGTCATTGAATCCAACCCATCAAACTAACAAATCAATGAACCTATTTGGGAGTCACCTTATCCACCCTTTTGGAGTGACCTTCTCCACCAACAACTTACCTTAATCATGAATCATTGGAGAGCACCTTTTCCATCAAACCCAACCATTAGAGATTACCCTTCCCCTTTAAACCTTTTAACCAACCAAACTAAGTGGTATACCAAATTAGGGAAACCCATTATAATCCCACCATTTAACCCAACTTAACTTAACCATAAAACCATTAGAGATTAACCTTCTCCATCAACCAACAAACCATTAGACCACATCCACCTTGATGTTGGCCATTTTAAAATGCAAACTATTTGCATATTTTGTGATGACCTTGCCTTGGCTCTTTTGACCAAATTGATTACCTTACCATGTTGAACATTTGAATTTAAACCACCTCATGCACACCCAACCATTTTTATGTCTTCTTAGGATCAATTCCTACCTTGGATATACTTATGAGACACTAACCTTGTTTAGGATACTTCTAGATTAATTTGATCATGTATGCCTAATGTTAGGGCCTAGTTACCCTATCACGTATCCTTTTATAACTGACTTTATTTTAACCAACATTGGTAACTTAGTCTATGAGTGATCTTAACTATCACACTTAATCACATTTTCTATGCATGTTTGTGCCTCAAGGCCCAACCTCAATAACCACCCTTGTCACCTAGCTTTTCATCCATTTAACCACTCATCAAACCCAAACCTAATTCTATTTCACCTCATCAACTCCTAATTTTAAGGGGATCACCTCCTCCCATAGTCAGGGAAATTAAACCTTTAACCCATAATCTATTTTCATTTTACATCTTATTGATACAAACTACATAACAAAAAAAGGGAAAAATGTAGACACTAGAAAACTACACACTATGGATTTAGATGTCAAAATACCCCTAGATGCCCAACCTACCATTCACACCTTTTCAAACATAAACCTAAGTCAAGAAACTATTTGACCAACTCAACTTAACCAAATGTAACCCTTTAACCTTTGACCCTTAACCATTTGACCCTTTACCACTAATGGTCATCACTCTAACTACCAATGGTTAGTACCTAAACTTACCAACTTGATTCATGTGTGAGCTAACATGTCACAATCTTATCCAAACATCTGCCTTCTCAATTTGATAACACATCATAAGCCTCAAATTCATCAACCAAACCTCCTAGGGGACCTTCTACCTTGATCTCTCTTTACATATAAAAGGAAGGGAGCAAGAGGTGAAAAAGGAATGAAAAATGATCCATAAATAAGTAGGTTTTCATTCTTCTAAAAGTTATAATAGGGAGCCATATCTATACCAAAATCATTCTTTAAGAAAATTATTGTTACTCTACCTAAATCATTACAAGATTCACCAACATATTCCACCAACTTAAACAACATGAGCTAAGTATTTGTTTTCATTTATTCATTTATCTTACTCCTATTTCTAACCTACTACCTATGACCTCTCGATATATTAATTAACCCTCAATAACCTATTGTAATTATATTCCATTTCCCTCTAACCTGTAACCTATAGATCAACCTTTACCTAAACCAGACCTATTAATAGTAACCACCAATAGTTACCTCGAATACTGATGGTCAACTATCAAATTATTGATAATAACCCTAACCACTGATGGTCAATTGTCAAACTATTATTTGTCACCCAACCACTGTTAGTTTCCTTTAACTACCAATGGTTAGCCTAACTATTGATAGTCACTATGTGCACCCTTTTGACAAAAAACTAGTAAGCAACAATCAACCACTAACCTCAACCAAAACCCTAATTTTTTGGCCCCTATCACCTCACAAACTAGAAATAATAACCTGACCCTACCTGAACCATTCTCTGACCATTTAGGACTTACCTTAATGTTATCTTGTTAGAACTTGTAATCACTTATAAATTACTTATTTCTATATATATATTACTTTTATGTTACTTAAACTTTTCTTTTTAACATTAATTTGTATCAAAATGTGGATAAATAGCCTCCTAGGTAACTCACATTTCTTAGATCTATCTTGCTAGGTAATCCACCCATCTACCTAACTAACCATTTAATATTTTTTTCTTATTACAGGTCATGTTCCCAAGCCAAAGAAGAGTATCTATAACCATCTATATTATGGAGCATGCACCACATCTAGGTTCTACTAACCTCTACCCTTATTTTTAGTTTTACCTTTATTCTATGGATAGATAAAAAGAAAAATTTGATATAAGTAGTACTAATTTAAATAATATTCTCATCAACAAGGCATTTAATTTTTTTTGACTTCATATATCTATTAGTATAATGTCCAACACATCTATGATAATCAAAAAATACATACCCATCAAAACTTTTAGATTGGTCTATAGATAGATCTACTTCAAATGGTAGAGGAAGTGTAAAAACATGACATTCAAGAATTTGTTTAGTAACACATGAGGAGGTGAAGGTAGCCTTAATAATTTCCTCCTTAGTGGAGTGTAATCATATAAAATCTCCAAATTGGTAGTTTGAGTGTGGTTTGTGACACCCCATTCAAAGGTCCTTCTTGCATGCTCTTGTAACCCTTATAGACACCATTTCACTCATTACCAGTCATATAGAAGATTATAAACCATGATTCCACCTTAGTCAAATAGTATTCCCTATACCAATCTTATTTCCCTAGGTCTTCAGCTTGTAAGACAAGAGTAACCCATTTGTACTATAACATTGGTCACGAAAATGTCCCATTTTTTATGCTCCTATACTTTTTCACTTTGAACCCCAACAGTATTTTTCATCTACTCATTATCCTTAATTATGTTTGCCTAGCATGAATACATCTGACCCATCACTATGTATTCCCTATAAAATCCCACTCAAAGCTCATTTACAATAGAGGTGACCAAACTTATAAAGCAAAAAAAAAAAAAAAATGAATCACTAAGGAAAAATTCCCTATTCTCTACATATATCCATGTAATATAGTTGAAAACATAGTCAAATCTTCATATTAGTCCCTAGCCACCTCAAATCCTATAAAATTAGTATTTGTATCTTCATCACACTATTTCACAAAGCACACTAGTTAGGAGAACTACATATGGTTTGATCCCTCTTCAAAGTATTGGTATATTGGCAACATTTTCACACAAGGGGTGTGGATTGCATGTTCAGTACATCTTACACACTAACCCTCTCTTTCTCTAGTGACTCAAATATCATTTTATCAATCATGATGCAGGGTTAAGGTTTGAAGACAAAATTATCTAAATAATTAGTTCCATCAAGAATCAATAATCCATTTTCCATAGGTACACTCACACATGCATAACACAACTACCTACAAAGTTTTAAGTCTTTATGATTAGTTTGGATAATAACGATATTAATGGATAATAGAACTAGACACCAAAGCATCCACTTTTTGGTTATCCTATCATATCCTTTCATTGAATGAAATCCAAATTCAAGTTTACATTACCTCCTAGTCTTTCATAGCCATTTTCAACTTTTGTATCATCTATCTCAACCTATTTTCTATCTAAGTTATATTTATTCTTATTTATTGCTATTTTTAGAATGGTGAAAAATACAAATCAGGATTGTAATTATTGCTATATTTTGTACTAATTTATTAATCTATAACCTTAACTAAATTAGTAATAAAACTCTATTATTTCCCAAAAAAATTAAATCATTTGATGATACTTTGTCTACGGATAAAAAGCCTAGAAACCCTAGGGAAAATTCCTCAATGATTTTAGCAATATTCTTCTAATTTTTCTTTCATATATAAATAAAAATTTCACATTAAATTTTTAAAATTCACCACAGTAATTTTTAAAATTATTTCTTTCAAACCGTAGTTGAATATACTAGGTCCCTATGTTTTTGAGGTATCACCTTATATGTTAGTAGTCTTTGTATCCCTTTTTCAATATTCTAGTTTATTATTTTTAGGACTTTACATTTCCTTTATTTAGTACTTTCCTTCCATCAAATTTTTATTATTATAACTTATTGAAAACAAATCAATCCACTTTTTCTTTGTTTTCCTAATTTAATAATGAAATAATATACGAGCTTTGACAAAATTTATAAGAGGGAACTTCAAGAGATTTTAACAAAAATCTTGATATGCAAGATGATATGCTTAAAATACTGCAAGAATTAAAAAAAGTAGAAAACAATGGTCAATCCTCTCAAACCATATAATAAATAGTTACAAATGACACTACAAGGGAAACTATGTCTCAACAAACCCCTATAGTAACCCAACCTTCCTATGTGGCACCAATAGTTATGGCTAGTACATCTTTGCCTCCTGATATGGATACCCTTATGAAAGAGATAAAATCTATTATATCCAAGGTGCTACATATTGATCAAGATACCTCTATACTAACACAAGATTTGGACTCTTTTGCTCTACTTCATACACCATTAGCATGCTATATTGATTCTACACCCTTGCCACTAGGTTGTGTTCAACCCAAACTCACTCTATATGATGGAAAGGGTGATCTAGAGACATAATTGAGAGATTTTTGCATTGCATGCTTGGAATATGTGCCAAATGACTATTTAATAACAAATCTATTTCTATAGAGTTTAAAGGATTATGATCTATAGGGTTCTATAGTCTACCGAATCAGTTTATCAAAGCATTCAATACTTTAGTTGACATGTTCCTAGCTCATTTAAATATTAACATATATGATAAGTTTCTTGTGCCCAAGTTTCACAAAAAAAAAGGTCAAATGAGCATCTCATAGATTATGTTCTTAGATATAAGACTATCTTGGCTAAAATGACTAGTCCCATGACTGATCAAGAATTACAAGATCTCTTCAAACAATGTCTTTTGCTAACTCTATATGAGTCAATATTGTTCAAAGAAAATTATTCATTTAATGATATATGTCATACACTAAATGAAAGAGAAGCCAAATTACTTTCAATGGGCAAACTCAAGTACACAAGCATATTAGAAACAACAAACAAGAGCAAAATTAAAGTCCCATAAAAAGTAAAGGTTAATGATATCAAAATTAAAAATCAACCTATAGTTAGTTTAAAATCATAACCCCCTCAATGAATGGTTTAATCAATGCCTCTTAGGTGAGCCTTTACCAATCTACCAGTATCTCCAACCAGAGTCTTACAACAACTATTGGAATGCAATATCATATCTCTCCCTCCTATTTAGGAATTTGATACAACAAAGCCTCTTCCATGAGGATATGATCAAAATGCATTCTATGATTTTAATTGGGCACTAGGCCACACAAAAAATATATGCATTAGTTTGAAACACAAGATATAGGGCTTGATAGATGGAAACCTTATTGATCTTGTCACTCCAATTGAGCCTCCTTAGGAAAAACAAACACAGGTTAAGTCTCTATTTTTTTTTAAATCCTTTCCCATAGCATTCTAAATAGGAAACAGAGGGTACATCAAGTGTTCACCTTACATATCATACACATACTCCATGAGCTACATACTAGGCACCTTTAGTTGAGTCACATCCTTTGAGCAACATGATTGGTGTGTATAATTTTAGAGTTCTAGCTAGACCTTTGATCTCCTTTTTAGAGTAGAAGATAGATGAGGATGATTTGGATTACTATACACTCTTTATTAGAGCTTACATTGATCAGCATCCCATTCATAGTGTTCTCATAGATAATGTATCTAGTATGAACATGTGCACTATGACATTACATCAGCATTTGGCATATTCAGAGTAGGATATCACCTTGATAGACATAGTCATTAGTAGATTCAGTGGGCACATATAGATTTCATTGGGCAAGACTGTACTTCCTCTACAATTTAGTCCACCACATGTGGCCACACCATTTACTATTATTACTAGTTTAGGAGTCTTCAACATGTTGCTTGGTTGACTATAGACCCAAAAACTTTGTGTAGTGCCTTCTATAGTTCACAGATGTGTGAAATAAATTCATGTAAATCAACTTTTTATAGTTGGTAGAGTTTTGTATGCGTTACCACTCCCCACTTCAAATCCATCTCCTACTATGTCATCACTAGTTTCATATTCTCCACTAGTTATAGTTCTTCCTCTAGTTGATATTTAGATATAGTCGAGGCCTCTTTTGCTAGTACAGAGAGTTCATACTTATCCATGGAGGCCTCTCTGAGAGTGACCACTACATCAGCAATAGTTTCAAGACTATATATAATTTATATCTATAGTATTCACACCTAGGGTAGTATTAGTGAGGTCTCATTCCTATACACATAGAGCACATTTTCAAAAAGCTTCTTCTACTACTAGATGGGTCCCTAAGAGTCCCACAATTACATCTACTTCTCATAGTTATAGGGGGATGCCATATTTAGTTTCCACTATAGATATCTTAGATTACTTAAAATATACATAGCTTTTAGATTCATAGTTTTAGCCCTTTCATTATGCTTTACAATCATGCATGATCCCTCTCCTTGATACAAGATAGCATGATAGGGAGTTTCTTATGGGACTCATCAGTTAGTGTCATTTCTTATCAGCCTTTCTTGTACATAGTTTCTTTGTACTTACTTGTACATAATTTCTCATCTTATTTATACATAGTGTCTATTTTATTACTTACACATATCTTATTTAAAAATACCAAAAACATTCAAATAACTTAAAACACCCAAAAATTTTCAATTATATGCATTATCCAGGCTTTATATTTCCACTACCATGTTAGACTTACATTTTGTTGTTCTATGTTATTATTTGTCAATTTATCTATATTACCATGCTTCACTAGATCTTATTTGAATGTGTGCAATGACACCCAAATCTTTTATTGCTTCACTCTACCCATTGAGAGGGCATCCTACTTTTACATTTAAGACATACATCAATATATCTACCCACTAGGAGCATCTTCTACATGACTACACCATCTAGGTTATGTCATTCGTATACCAAACACTCTATTTATCATGTTGATGTAAATTATTTTATCAATACTCACTATTATATAACACTTGTGTATTTCTTAGCATCTACCTAGTCGTGTACTTCATGTTTTTCATACTATCCCTTCTTACTATGATTAGCTAGATGTGATAGTATTTATAATAGTTACATGCCTTCCTTTATTATTTTTAGTATCTATATGTATTTTCATTTCTTAGTTCCTATTTTTTTACTTATGTGTGCCTTAAGATATTTGGCAATGTCCTTTATTTTTACTCTTATATGTACTTGTGGCCCTCATGCCAATATTCCTTATTTGAAATTGTATCTGTATATGGGCATTTGAACATGAATCGTATGTTTATTTTCCTAGTTTGAATGATATGTACCCATGTCCCTTATTTATTCAGCTCCTTGGCCTCTTTTGTATGATTCTTGTTTCTTACCTTGTGTGTTTGTTTGATTCTTAGTTGTTTGCACTACCATGATCCACATCATGCATTATCTTGCCTTATTGTATACCATTATGGACATCATGTTCCATCCCTCCTTAAGAACTAACCAAATTTCTAGTTTCAGTTTAGTATACTACACATATTATATTGTTATATCTATCTAGGCATACTCTTGTTGATCTAACAATCTCCAATATAAACTATATTATATATTGAGACATATTTTAGATTATCATTCCTATATCATGTATTCCATATCATAACACACTTATAATGTTTTTTCTTCTAAGGAAAGTCATTATAAGGTCTTCATTCCTACCCTCAAAAGAAGGGGTAATAAATAGGGGTTTTGTCATAAAGATCAGAGCCTTCTACTAGTCAAAATCTATTTTCAAAAAACTTAAAATAATAATCAAAATTCAAAACATAGAATAGATAAAAAATAGTGAGGAATATAGAATAGTCATCAGAAATAGTAAAGGACAAGAGTGACACATTTGCACTATAGTACCAGACACCAAAGTGTCCACCTTTTGGTGCTCTTATCCAACCAGCTAAAAATCTAGAATTTTTAGAAACAGACAAAAAGGTAAAGTCAATTATAGTTTTGTTAAGTATAATTTAGTTTAGATTGGGTAGTTTTATTATAGTTTTACATAGATTATCTAGATATATGGGGCATCATGCATGACATGATGGCTCTCACTTTCAATTTTAGATTGGGCAGTGGGTACAACTTCTAGATTGGAATCCATGTTTTAGATATTACTGATTATGGACAATGTGTATGGCACATTTGTCATATTTTATTTCCAATTCATTATATTACCGAGGTATTCCTAGTAGTTGCATTCCTTACTCCATCTACAAGTGGATGGCATCATTTTAGAGTGGTTTTCATATAAACATAGTTCTCAACTTTGGAGTGGCTAAGATTGGCCTAGTTCTTAATAAACATTTGGCTATTCATACCACATTTTTAGATTAAAAATCATTCATGGGATTCATGAGCCATCTCATAGGACACATTCATATTAGTATCAGTTCATAGTTCACACTTAGTGGGCAATGATGGAACTAAAAGACTAGCTAGCCTTTGTATTCTTGAGCCACCTACTCAGAGGGATTGGACACATATTCCAAACATTGACTAACACATGTAGGATCACATAGCTTCACTACATAGTGGGAAATGATGGAGTCAAAGGGATAGTTTTTTATTACTAAACCAGCCTCAAGGAATGCAGCACTCAGGTCCATTCATGATATTACTCCTAGTACAACACATACTCAACATCACATAGCATCACTCAACATCACTCAACATCACAACAGGTTTCTTATTAGTTTGCATACCCAATGAGGTCTATTCATTCCTTTCTCTTCCTCTATATTTCACCCACCCTTTGTATGTTCTTATTTTAGACATAGTGTGTCTAGTAATAACTAATCTACTCTTTATTTTCTCTTTTATATTTACATTTCTTGTTGTACTCTCTGTGCACACTTAGAATCACACATCTTCATGAATTTCAAGCTTTTAGGTAAGTTCAAGTATGCTTTCTATTCTTCCTTTATCCTAGTATTTCACTTTACTATATCACTAGAATAAGGGGGGGCAAATGTAGTCATATAAAATATCCAAATTAGTAGTTTGAGTCTAGTTTGTGATGTCCCATCCATAGGTCCTTAAATTCCCTTACAACCCTTCTAAGAACCTTTTTACTCACTACTAGTCATCTAGAACCTTCTAAACCCTGATTCTACCTTAGCCAGATAGTATTCCATGTGTTAATCTTGTTCCCCTAGCTCGCAATCCTATGGGACAAGAGTAACCAATTTGGACAATAACATCAGGAACCAAAGTGTTCTATTTTTAGTGTTCCTTTCACTTTCAGCCCCAACAGTCATTTTCATCTCATCCTTATCCTTAATTATGTTGGCCTAGCATGACTATACCTGACCCATGACCAACTATTCCATATAAAATCCCACTTAAATATTATTTATAAAGGAGGTGACAAAAATTACAAATCAAGCAAGGATACAAACAAAGCACTAAGACAAATTTCTCTATTATCTGTATATAGTAACCCAATATAGTTGTAAACATACTCAAATCCTCATACTAGTCCTTAGCCACCTCAAATACTATCAAGTTGGAATTTGTATCAACATCACACTATTACATAAAGCACACTAGTTAGGAGAACTACATATGGCTTGATCCATCTTCAAAGTATTTGTATGTAGGTAGTGTGCCCACATAAGGGGTGTGATTGCATGTTTAGTACATCTTAAACACTAACCCCCCTTTTCTCAATTAAGTCAAATGTTGTTTTATCAAGCATGATGGTAGGTTAGGGTTTGAAGACAACATCAGCTCCATAGTGAGTTCTATCAATAATCAACACTCAAATTTTCATAGACACACTCACATAGGCCCAGTGCAACTACCCAAAAAATTTCAAGTCTCTGTGATTAGTCTAGATAATAGTGATAGGAATAGACAATATCACCAGACATCAAAGCATCCACTTTTTAGTGCTCATATCCTTTCACTGAATAAAAGCTAAATTCAAGTTTATGACACCTTTCTAGTCTTGGATAGCCATTTTCAACCTCTGTAATAGCTAGCTCAATCTATTTTATAGCTAAGTTATATTTCTTCATATTTATTACTATTTTTAGAAATGTGAAACAGATAAATATTAATAAAAATCAAATCTATAAATATTTTTATATTCTATACTAGTTTATTAATCTAGATGCTTAACTAAATCAGGAATAAAATTCCATTATTCCCCAAAAAAGTTAAATCATGTAGCTTGTAATTGAAGCTTAGATGGTGTCTATGATATATCATTTACTATAATGTTAGCCTCATTTTTTCTATCATTATTACTACTCTTATAATTAGGTTTGCCTTCAAACATGATTGTTACAGTAGGAGTAGCATTTCAGATATACTTTATCTTATTCAAAGTAATAAATTTGACCTCACACTCTTTACCTATATGGCATATGTCATAAAAATTTTGTAACTTATTAAACGTGATATACTCTTAAAGATGAGTAATAAATATTTAATTAAAAATATTCTAAAGCTCATTATTAGCCATTTGATTTGTCATTTTGGAAAGAATATATTTGTATCTTATAACATATTAATTATCTCATTTAGACCTTGTTTTATCTTTGCAATTTGAGTACAGGATAAAATTTCATCAATATTGATAGAAAAATGTGATAAAAACTAACTTGCAAAAGGATTCAATATTTTAATTAATTTAATAAGAAGCTAATAGAATCATATTAGATAAAAAAAATTGAGACTACATGGAAAATCTTAGTTTAAAATATATCATTATCCACATAACCTATACAATCTACATGGAAGGCAGACAAATGTTGTTCAAAATCACCTTTGCCTTCATAAAGAGGAAATTTAAAAACAAAAGATCCATTTGGAGGAGGATAGTATCAAATTTAAGGATCAAAGGGGATATGATATATCATACCATAAATAAAGAATGGTTATCATGAGAGATGGTTTTCTTAATAGTAGCTATCGTATCTAGCAAGAGAATACATGCTTACTCAAGGGAAGCATTGGTTGTAGTGGTAGGTGGTGTGTAGGTATAAAATGGTAAAAAAATAAGGATAAATGTAATGGAGGAATTAAAAACATTTGAAGGAATATAAAAATATGACTTATTAAATTTTATCTCAATCAATATATATATAAATGAATTGATTTTTTTTGGATGTGCTCTAGCATAATATCAAATTCCAGCTAGTTTTGGCATCAAGGTTGAAGACAAGGGCCTAATTTTCCCATGGAAAGGATTATAGGTGGGTATAAAGATATATTTTTGATATGGATGCATATCATATGCCTTCTCTTATTCCCAATTCATTAAATATTTGACAAAAATAGTAGGGGTAGTTGAATGATAAGATGAGGTAATACAAACATTAGAAGTAAGATAAAGGGATGGAGTATGAGATTTAAATTATTTAATTAATTTATATGAAATCAAATAAAATACATAATTAATATCATGTTCTAAATAAATTTTAGATTTTTCAATAAATCACATGTTTCTATGAAAAAATATGTATATGTTATACCCTTGATAAATTAAAAAAATGAAATAATAAACTCTACTGACTAAGAATACAATGCACTAAAAGACAAGGATAAAGGGTGGTCTACGAAAGGGTTTTAATGATTTATATTCTATTATGTATACTTTATCCTTAATTTATTAGTGTTGTCCCAATATTCTATATCACTAATAATAGAGTTAGAACCATGCATGTAGCCATTAATAGTAGTTTTAATGTTATGTTAAGAGTAACTTATCTAAGTGATACAATTCTCTTATGTTCATCAGAAATCATATGGATAAAAGAGGCTTATTATTGTAAATAAGGGATCCTAGGCATTTATGATATACCATGAAGTGGAAACCAAATTCTATGTTTATCTCTATTCTATGGCTATTAGTATTGTAGTTTAACCTTTAATGCCATGATGTCTATAAATAGAACATCATGTATCCCTTAATAATAATAGATAAGAAGTTTTAAAAATACAAGATAATAGTTTATAAAAAAAATAAAAACTTAAATTAAATTAAAGTGAAAATTAAATTGAAATATTTTTATGTATAGGAGACATAAAAATTCAACTTGAGGTCAAAATAAATAGCCTCTATGTCAGTATTCTTTTTAGGTGACAAGACAAAAAAATTTAATGTCATATTACTCCAAGGTTTAAAATGTTCAATTATTTTTCTATAGATAATATCCAAGGTTTTAGACTATATTCTTTCAATGTCAATAATTTATAGAATTTAACTAAAACCCTAGGATAAATTTCAACAAGCAACAAGTAGTGTTCGAAATAAAATATGGGTTAAATAAAATATTTACTCTAGAATTAATTATAATAAAAAATTAACTCTAATTGGAAATGTAAAATATTTAAATATGATCTAAGAAGTTATCACATCTAATTTCCTCTACAATCTATTTAAGCATTACTAGTAGATTTTAAGCTTGTTGATTTATAATTTTAATTTTTTTTTGAGTTGAATATATATATTGTATGGTTGATAGTTATAATATTTTTTTCATGATCAATATCTTGATGGATAGTTATTACATATGATTTATTATACTTTATGATCATGATGATTGATTTAATTTGCATATTGCTTACATTTAGCGGTTTATTGGTTATATGCTCATGAGTATTTTGATTTTAGACTAACTACCCATTCATTTGATTGAGGTGGTTTCAAGACTACTCTATCCTCATAAGAAGTATAGAGAGAAAGTATCATCATATATGGGGGTGAATATACCTATATTCAGGGTGATCAGACTTCTGCCAAACCCACACACACCACATTTAGTTGCATGATCAAATGAACATTGCTTGCATTGGTTGTTTGATAATAACTAAGTCTTGTTTGCTTTGACTTCACTATGACTCATGATTTACATGTATATTTTAAATCTTTTTTGTGTTGTTTTAATCTTCACTACATTATATTTGGTAAAGTCATGAGGGTATTGATCTAGGTGGATTATTTATTCATCTTTTTTAGTTGGTCACATTATGTTTTTTTGTGTTATGAAATAGGAAAGTTATTGAATAGGTTATATTTCTTAATTTATCTCATTTAACTTTGCCATTACAATATTGACTATGTTTCTAGTTATGATAAGTGTGAATGGAATTTTTATTTTTTAGTTGCTTGACTATCTTGATTTGGTTACTATTTCCCCATTTTTGGATACTTTGCATAAAATTCTAAAAGAGGTTAAATAACCCAAAGCAAGTGGATTTAAATAAGACCTCGAAGACTTAGATATTTTGGAAATTGCATACATTGACATATATATGTAATACGAAGTTGAATGGAAATAAAGCTAGTGTTATTTTGCTAATTTTGTGATTTAATAATATGGTGATATTGTTATGGTCATATACTTTGGAATGAAAAGTAAATGAGTGATTAGTGTTTTTCAAATTTTTTCAGCAATGATCATAGATAGTTGACTCAACATTAGAGGAGATGAAGTTTTCTTTTCTTTTACCATGCCAAAAATAAATCACCTGAATGAATGTTTTAAAAAATGAATGAAGTGGTGTATTGATGAAGGGAAGTTACATAATGGGTAGCTCACAAAATAGAAGGAAATATTCTAGGTCATGCAAAACATGCATGGATGACAGGAATAGAATAATTAAGAGAAGCAATTGAAGGAAATAAATTGTAGGAGATATTTGAGCTTGGTAAAAAAGAAAAAGAGAAGATACCAATTCATATATTTGGATGACACCCATTTCAATAGTAGGTAGGTTAAATTTTCATTATCTTTATGGTTGCAAATTTAGCTTTGAAAATGAAAAAGACTCTATGATATGGGTTTTATAATATGTTCAAATGGATTAACTGGGAGTCTTTTACAAAAAAATAATATTAGGGTTTTATGTAAATTAACATGTGGATGAAACCCAGTTCCATCCATAAGCTAATACACATAAATCAAGTGTAAAATTTATAATATAAACCCTATAGTATCAATCACACACACACACACACACACACACACACACACACACACACACACACACACACACACACACACACACACACACACACACACACACACACACACACACACACACACACACACACACACACACACACACACACACACACACACACACACACACACAAAACACACACACACACACACACACACACACACACACACACACACACACACAAAAGAGGGAAAAAATGAATATTTGAAAATGGGTGTGATTAGAAATTTTTATAGGATCTAGCTATGTAAAATCATTATTTATGACTAATCTCAGATCATAAAAATAGATACTTTTGATAATTTATTCTATATATGTGAATATAATCCTTTATAAGTTTAGTTATTAAAAGGAAAAATATTACTCAAACATTTGTTTCAATTTATAACTCATGTATTTCATCTTTAGAACATATGAACAAAGGTATACGTTACTCAACTATATTATGAAGTATCTAGAAAACTATATTTTTGGGATGATAAATATGAACCTTTATTTTCTCTTTAAGGAATTATCCTAGATGTAGGTTATAGAGACATCCTATACTAGTTATGGACTACTTGGTTCAAAAAATATGTGTGTGAGTAAATGTGGATATACATTGGGGAAGACCATTTTCTCACTGATAATTTATTATGAATAAGGTTTCTAAACCTTGATATATATAAAAGGTTGAAAAATGACAATTTAAACAAGTTATAAGAAATTTTTACTAAGTAAATACATATTTGTATATACTATTAACATAGATATATATGCCATGGAAATTCAAAGACTAAGATACCGAGATTAAAAATCAAAATTGAATATACATAGTGATCTATTATTGAAATTTAAAAACCTGAGTATAGTTATAACATATTCGAGATATGAGTGAGCTATGTGTTATAATGAAAAAGGAAACTCTTAGTTGAATTAGTTAACTATGTAATTATAAGGATAATTTTGATTGGAGCTTAAGATATTGTAAATAATTGAAGAATAACCTTATGTATATTATACACTCTTTTTTAAAAGGTATAGTGTTCATACATGTTCTTAAATATATATGAACCATAGAGCAACATAAATAGACTAAAAATTCATATTATTGGGATTATCTTATATATGAGCAATTTGAGTAAATGTTATAGGATAATGAAAGAACTATTGAGTTCATAAGTCGACTTGAGGTTACCTAAGATATTTAGAATAATTCCATAATATATTTATGAATAATATAATAGTTTTATTAGATAGAATTTATATGGATTATATAGTTGTATTAGATATAAACAAGAGTTCTTCTACATTAAATAAATGATAGTAAAAATCTAGAATTCTTGGATACTTATTTGTATATACTATCGACTAAGTTTTAAACCTATATTTTTACATATATGGTGGTTGATAGAGATATGAAAGGGATATATTGTTCTAGGATTTTTTTATAGTCCTTTATGAAATTTTTATTGAATGAATAAGAACATATATCTAACTTGTATATGTTTAATTAGAAATTTTTGGCTAAGTGTTATTATCAGTTTTATATGTTTATAAATAGGAAATATGTTTAAAAGGGGGACTTACAATATATTGATTATTACTCTCGTCTCGTATGCACAACTGGTTTGAATACTGTTCATTTGAATATCCTATGCTTATCACTTTATGGGTCATTAAAAATGAAACTAGATTTTTACATGCTTTATGAATGGTGAAATATTATAGCACTATATGGGTTGAGTGTTTGATGCGGTCTATGTTATTATTATTTTTAATCTTTATATGTGATTTAATAGATTATATGTTTGGATAATAGGAGATAGTTATATGTGTATGCCATTGGGTAATTAATATACCTATCCTTTAATGTTCTATTATAGTCATAACTCAATAGTAGAGAGTTATGTGTGAATGGAATTGACTTAGATTATTATATCTATTTTTTGTAAAGATAACATTGTCCAAAGGAATATTATAGTCGAGGCATTGTCATTCTATTATACTTCTAGTTTACATGTGTTTGTTGATATCATTTAGATAAAGGATTGGACTCCATGTTCCATTTGATTGTTTCATGTAATAGTGATAGTACACACATGGTTTTAGGTTGATTTATTGATATCTACACTTTTCTTATCTACCCCTTCATGAAGGATAGGGCCACTCTTGGTGAGGAGGTATGTGAGATATTGTTGGTCTATGGATAGAGATAAATCACTTGGATGATGCTCTCCTTATATCAACTGATTCAACATTTAGGATTATACTCAAGCTATGTTTATGGTTCATGGAGCTATTTGAGAAGCTGATTTGTAATTTTGTATAAATTCTATTGTATATATCTATATTTGTACTAAAATGTAACATATTAGACATTATTATCTGATAGATATTAAACACAATAATGGTTTTATTAATAGTAATTACTTATTAAAATTATGACATCAGGGAATACATAATTATTTTATCTATGTGTATTATATCTATGTTATTTTGTACTTGATTCATTACATGGCTCATTTTATGAGATGTATTTACCCAATAATATATTTTAGGCTATTTGGATACTAAATGGATAAATTTGTTAGCTAATGTGTTAATATATTATTGAATTTAATGATATATATGTATTTAGTAATCAAATAATATTCATATATATGTAAAGATGATTTAATATGATTACCTTAACTAAAATAATTAGTGTACTCTTTAGTTGACCTGGTAGGGTTTTAACATTATGGTATTAGAGTGAAGGTCTAATGCTCAGACCTAATGCATCAACTAACATAAATATGTTCTCCTAATTTTAGTGAGGGTAATGCCACAAGGTAAATCAGTTGGTGAGGGAAATTCAAAAGCGAACCCTCAATCTTATTTTAATCAAGTAGTAGTAGAACAAACTAAAAAATTTGATCAAATACTCACTATCATGAACAAGACTAGAAACTAAAAATTATCTCTAGAGATAGAATTTTATAGACCTAAGGATAATGATGAATAATAATTTTATAGGAACAACCTAAATAATAGGAACTTTCTTAAGATAAAAAGCACAAGGTTAGTAAATGGATAGATCTCACATAATTCCAAAGCTTACATGTGACATGAATAAATTGAACCCACCCATGTTTGATGGTACAATATTGGTTTATGGAGATAAATCTTGGCTCATGAAAATGGAAAATTATTTCAATATTCAAAATTATTCTAAGGTGACTAAGGCTATGTGGGGAATTTACCAATTATTTGGTGAAATAGTGCTTTGGTGGGAAAATAAGAAACTTGAGATGAACCTTGAATCCACTACCACCACATAGGAGTAGTTTATGACTCTTTTCAAAGCATGGCAATTAAATCGTCTCTATTTTGATTAAAAAATAATATATTTTTAAAAAAATGAAGCAAGGGTATTTTATGGTCGATAAATACTCAAGTCAATTCATAAATCTCTTGAAGTATGTTATAGAATACCAAAAGTAGAATGTTTATAGATTAAGATTTTCATCATGGGATTAAAACCCTAAATTAGGTGTGAAATGGATGTGCATTTACCATTGATCATGAACCAGATCTATAAGAAGGTAGTAAAGTAGGGGTAGAATCTAAAATCACTAGAAAAAGTTAGATAAAAGTTCAAAAAGAACTTTGGTAGTGCCAAGACACCTTTCAAGAAGAAGAATTAGAAACATAATGGAAATTATAAGAATTAATTTAAAATTTAGAATAAAAGATTCATTTATGCTTCTAGGAATAGGAAATTATGAGGTGCTTTCAGTGAAAGATTCAAGGTTGTTAACAAGGCTAAGAGAAATGGATCACATGGTAGATGTTTTACTTGTGGAGGATATCATTATTCTAAGAATTTTAATTAATGGAAGACAGATGGTAAAAACAAGAATACATTCACTTCTACATCACACAAGGGAACATTTTAATAATGTATTCATGTAACAGAGGATAATTGTTATGAATAATTCCAAACCTCTCCCATTGAAGTATCAAGTACTTTTTTTGGGTGTCATATTATTGTTTTGATAGATAAAAGAGATATTGAATTATTTATCATTCTTATAATGTTTTATAAATTATTTAGGAAAGGTAGTTTTATGGTAAATACATACTCATTGTAGTATAAGAATGAATCTAATGTCAAGGTTGATAGATGTCTTATTGAGTCTAAAATCAAATTGCCATAATTCACAATTGTTGTTAATATTTATGCATCACCACTATCATCATATTATTTGATCTTATGAGTGAATTATCTCTCTGGGTATAAGTCCAAAGTTGATTTTTTCCTTAACAAGGTTGAGTGTTTAAAGGATTTAGTAAACCAAATCCAAATTCAAGAAAAATAGAGGGAGTTAAAACTTAGGAAAATTTTAGCCATTCAATTGAAGAAGGATCAATAAAATTGATGTCAAACATTCCTAATTAAAATGGATGAAATTGATCAAGCTAAAGATCCCACTTTGGAAGACTATCATTTTTTTCAAAATTTTCAGGATGTTTTTCTAGAAGATTACCAGGGTTCCTCTCAAAACTAATTTTGATTTCATTATTGATATCATTATAGGGTTGTAACCATAATCCAAGACCTTCTACATTATGACAACATATGAGTTAGTTGAGTTAAAGGAAAAACATCAAGAGATTTTACCCAAAGGACTAATTCATCCAAGTGTTTCACCATGGGGTATGCCTATAGTCTTTATCAAGAAGAAGGATGGAACCCTTAGTCTATGTATTGACTAATACATGATTAATGAATAAATGATAAGGAATATGATTCATTTGACTTGAAGTAATGATTTTTTTGACAAAATACATGGTTAAATAGTATTTTTGAATATTTATCTTCATGTTGAGTACCATCAATTGAGAATTCAAGAGGAAGTTATTCTAAAAATAGATTTTAGGATTCTTTATGGGCATTCTAAGTACATAGTACTTATTTTTAGGCTAATGAATGAAAAAACATCATTCATTAATATTATGAATAGTGTGTTTATATATTAATTTGATATTTTCAAGTTATTATTTTTGTATTCTCATCTATTCTAAAATTGAAGAAGAGCATGTTGAGTACTTGCAGCTAGCTTTACAATAGTTATAAAAGCATAACATTTATTAGAAGTTCTCCAAGTGTGATTTTTTTAAGAAAAGAGTATTATTGATTTGGATTTTATATAGACCCCAAATTTATTATCATCTAGCCTCTAACATTTTAAGATTGGTAAATAGACTCAGTCAAAGGCATGAGTTGTAGGGTATTCAGTTTTATAACAACCTATTGGTGGAATAAAAGTGAGTGATACATATTGTTTACCGTAGGTTAACTTGGATATGGGTGAACTTAGATCTACTTAGATTGGATGGAAGGATTATTATTCTAACTAAGGTGGGTAAGATTTTAGAAAGAAAATTTTAAAATAAGGATAATTAAGGTAGAAAAGAGATCCTATAGACAACAAGGGATAAATCCTTTCAAGACTAGTACTTAAACTAAGATAGGATGAGAAATCTAAAAAAATAACTTTTTCATGTTATTTTATCACACTAAAAATAAAATATAGTTAATATTCAAAGTAACCATAACACAATATATTAAAATATGCAAAAATCAAAGGTTGCCTAATTGTCAGATTGTTATTGCACATCTTCAAGAGGAGTAATGATAATCATGCAAAAGATATTCAAATCAACTATAGCAAAAAAATGAATGATTTTATTTAAAACAGATAAATCATACATAATAAAATCATTAAGATACCATAATGATGAAATGTCTTGAGTAATCCACACATTTGTATAATACTTGATATTTACACATAGAAATCAAGTCAACCAGAACTATTTTGAATTTATTAATCTAAGTAGCCAAAATTCTCCTCCCTTTGAGATCAGTAGGTTCCATATGTTTAAAATATTGGGATCGGTAAGGCCTCATTTCTTTAATATTTTCCTCAAATTACAAGTTTAAAATATAACCCTTTGTTCACAAATCATGAAAATATGCATGCATAATAATAATGCCCAAAATATACTTTCTAAATAAAAATGCAATATGCATGTATAATAAATAAATTGGGAACTAAAGCCCCACCTTGGTGATAACATGTAAATACATAATCATTACTATTTTAAAGTTCTAATGTGGCACTATTAACTAGAAGAGTTGATGGAGTAATTGCAGTTGTAACTAATTCAAGGACTAAGATATTTGGGAAGTTATAGGCACTAAAAACTAGTTGTGTATGTCAGACTAACCCAAATGTTATTTTCTTGGATTTTATATCTTCACTTATTTCATAATATGCATCAAAATCTTTATCTATGATTTTAAAATTGAATAATGAAGGCTTTAAGATTATGATATCATCAAACATCAATCTTTCTTATTCTACCTCTAAGTTATTAAATTTGGATATTATAGACTTTGCTCTCGTTACCCTTTCTTTAGAAAAACTAACCAACTACAATACTTCCTCATTGGTTTTATAAATAATCTCTTTCACTTTTTATCTAACAGTTTTGGCAGTTGAATGGAGAATATTCTCAAAATTGTGTCTATTTACAAGCTCCCCAACTTGGTTGATCACCCTTGTGACTCTCATGTCTCCCAAAATCTATACTTCCTCATTCTCATGACTGATAAAAAGACCCAACAACTTCATCTATTTATGTCAATTTAGGGGAGCATCCCTCTTGCAAATCACATAGATAAAACATTAAGAAGCATCTATACTAGTCATGAGATCCAACTAATTGAAAACATTAATATTTGAGAAGTGAACAAATAAATTCAATCTCCTTTACAAATTCTTCATCTTATTTCATATTGTAACAATATCTACTACTTTTTCCTGATTGCCTACCTTGGAAACCCTAATGTTATAAAAAATATTAAACACCTTATTAGCTACACTATGAACATCAACAATAAATTCCTAAGGGGATTATATAATTTGAATTTTATTCCATCTTGGTAAGGCCTCATCAATGCTCTAGTGTATTTCCGTCATTGTTTCCCTAGTGAAATCCACAAAATTGTTGAAATACTCAATATATTTAGTAGGGTCATTGAGATTTATCTGAAGATTATTTTCTAAAGATAATAAGTCTCTCTTTGATCAAATTACACTATTGGAATAAAAATAACTGAGAGGTGTTTGAATTATTGTCTAAAGAACATATATTTTATTCTACTTAATCATACATGAACCATTCATACAAATAGGAACATCTAGCAAAGCATATGCAACCACACAAGATCATGAAACAAGATAACACATTACATATGTGGGAAGACCTCAAGGGTAATAAAACCTAGTGATATATGAAAATTTAATATATTCCTATAATATAAAAACCAATTTTTAGTGAAGCACCAACTCCACATGCACCACCAACCCCAACTAGTCATTTACCCCCTTAACTAGGCTTAATCAAGCACCAACTTGTAAGGAGGAAATAACCCCCTATATGACTCATCACCAACTCATCCACTTAAATTTTTTTATCACATTAACAAAAACTTGTTTCTCATACACTATATGATGATCACCTTCTTTATCTCTTCTCGCTTTTCTATCCCTCTCAAACTGCCTTCTAGGCTTCTTTGCTCAACTAGGTCTCTTCAAGAAAGAGTAGGTCATGTGACCTTGATATTCATCTATATAACCCATATTATATCTTCATGATATTTTATATACACCCATATGATGGTCTTAAATACCTCATTCTATTTAATAATGTTTTATTTCATTCACTTGCACATCCTCTACATCTAACTCACCTAAATAGGTCTACTAAACTTTGCTTTTATACAAGCCTCATGCTCATACACACCCTTTTCATCAACACACACTTGTACACTTATATTTTCAAAATAATATGCATTAGGAACATTTAAAATAATAACCAATCATAATCTTAGGTCGGTCATAACTCAATAGGCTACATTCCTTCTTTAGGACTCATGGAGACCTAATTGCATTAGGTTTGTCTTGTAACATGTAGAATATGATCCATTAGAACACCTTATACTTATATATATATATATATATATATATATATATATATATATATATATATAAGTATATCCCAACTAGCCTCTTATTATTTTATAAATATAATAGATTCAACTACTTCATTAAATAGTTTGTGTAACTCATTGTCTCATTAGGCATGTGTGTACTATAACACTATCTAATTTCTCTCATGTTTGATCACCTACATGTCATGTAACAAGAAAATAAAAAACATGTTTAAAAAGTATCAATGAACTTATAGTCATATTAATTTTTTTGTTACATTTTGAATCAATGACCAACATTAGTCTTATTCACCCTTTAGGTCTCATGGAGACCTACTTCTTTAGGTCTACTCTCTTGACATTGAGACTTGATCTTATTGGATACATATGGCCCTATCCAACCATAAAAATACTAATAATTTTTTTTTAAATGACTTATTCTAACCATTTTCATGCTTGGTTATATTTTTATCCTTTGTTCATACCTTGAATCCCTCTTTAGGACAAACTACCCTATTAGGCCTGTACACCTCAGAAACTATCTTGCAAGAATAAATTTCAATCACCCCTTTAGAAACTATCTCATAAAAAATGAAAAATATATAAATATACTACATGACCTAATTAACATACCCAAATTATTTTAACAATAAACTCAAATAATAATGCCTCAAGAACAAATCTGCAACTTGCTCTCTCAAAATTGTGAGAATACTCAAAAACATAGTCATAAGGAATTAGACTTAAACCACCTATGTATAAAATTTTATTCACTCTTAATTCATGAAAATTATCCTATTACATCTTCAAATAATCATCAAATCAAAAACACACAAGTTCTAATGGAAGATATTGGTCTTATAGACAAATTTCTTAACTTATAGTCTCTTAGTCCAATCTTGAATAGACAACCCGCTTTGTGAACACATTTTATTCACTCAAAATAAACTAGAAAAAATTAAAAAGTCATGATCATGACTTAAAATTCATGAATAAAATCTCATTTTACTTTTTTTCATCGAACTTAAACTCAAAAGTAACTTTTCATCACTTAGAACTTGCTTACGCAGAACTACCAAGACTATAAAAAAACACATTCATGAAACATTGAACTTCAACACATGTCTGATAAATTTTAGATACTTCCAATAAATGAACATTATTTTATTAAATTTATAGATCATATTCAAATTCAAAATCAAGATGGTTTAATGTCAAATATTGGTCTTGCAGATCAATCTTTTGACCTTTCTCCTCACAATCACAATAAAACTAGATAAGCCATTTTAGATTGAAATTTATAACCACTTTAATTGACTATAAAACCTTATAAAAATCATGGATAGTAAATTTAAGTCCCATAAAATACCACCATTCACTCTAATGCATCACTCCATGAAATCACATCAAAAACCACCTTTTCACACTGTCTGGGTTTTCCTATATTGTTCTTCATTAGGCCTACTAGTGAATGGCCAATTTATAAAACCTAATTTTTATACCTAAATAATGAAACCTATCCATAAACCTTCATGTAAATAAAGTAAAAGTCTCAAGAGTCATCCATTTGCATACTTTAACTTGGTCAATTCTAACTACTATAGTAAATCTCTAAGATATTAGCACTTTACTATACCATCCACTCATACACTTGACAACTCAATCACACATAAAGGTGCTTAGGAAAGTTTAATATAATATATAATAACTTATATAGATAAACCAATCCATCCTAAGTAGTCTATATAAAAATCTCTAACATTGTGTCTTCATTATGGTTATAAGAGGGTTTAACCACACTTTCACTATTAACAATTATTCATAAAGCATAACCTATCAATCTAAAAAATAATGCCCAAAATTTTGAGCTAGGACCCTTCCCCATCTACCATGAATAGCTTAGGTTCCATGTAGAGGTTTGACAAGCTAATGAGCATAAGAAAAACCTTCTGAGGTAGAGAACCATTCATTTGTGTACTTAAGAGACCTTAGAACACATTTTCATGCCTTATCCTTCAAAATTGGACCTCAAACTACATGAATAATCTTAAAAAAACTTTAATCACCTTTGTCAATTCTCACCTACTCACACATTCCTTGAGAATAAATCTTGATACCCCATTAGGCTACACTCTCTCTCTACACCATAGTCTTTATACCTTACTAGGCCTTAAATTGACCTTCATACCTATTTTAATTATCTCATCACATCAATGCAATGATAAAAATCTTAATCTCATTACATATAACCTCTCTCATTCTTAAACACTACCATACATCCTTCACATGCCTTGATAACAAATCATGATATCTCATTAGGACCTACAAGGTTTAGGACTAGTCTAGTTACAGACTTATAATGAAGGTCTTGCCCCTATAAAATCACCTTGAAAGTCTCATATATTCCTCTACACCTTGATCAAATTCCTTACATGTTCTTTAAGCAATTTCATACCTTTACACATACATCTTCATGCTCGTCATTTGCATGCCTCTTCATGACATGACTATGCTTGATATGCACTGCACCTTCCATACTTGACCTGTACCAATGATATAAGATATTAGTTGTCTTAAAATTCTATTATGTATATGGCATTCATCTTATCATGCTATTATGTTGACAGATTCTCACAAGGTATCTTAAATCCATGACTAGTGCCATGAATAGGCTTCTTAAGCACTTGAAACTTGAAAAATGGCCTTGAAAAACTTATGAAAGTATCTACACTTTAATTGCATCATCACACAATTCCAAATAGGCTCTCACAATATTTTTCATACTTCACAAAAATTCACTATACACATCTTCTCATGAGGTCTAGACTGGGCTTCTTGAGACACCTTGTACTCATGAAATAGTACTCAAACATACTTACCTTAATGATATCAAACAAGACCACTCTTTAGATAGCACTCCCACACCACTACAATAATATCTTTCTAATCAACATACTCTCATGACTTCATTCATACCTAGATGTTCACAACCATAATTCAATGCTCACTTGACCATCAAAGCTCTTTGTGACAATCAAGACTCACAAGATGCATCACCAACCTCAATGACATATTTGACAATCTCAGTGATATTAATGACAACTAAAAACTCACCTTGTCACATAACTCAATGATCTCAATGATCACTCACCATGCAACTTCATAAAATTCATAATTTTGGCATCAATGATAACAACATTTCAACAAACTCCCCCTTTATCATTGATGGAAAAACATTCTTCAATCAGATCACTCTCATTTTCCCAAACTTGGTCAATCTCCATTCTCAAAATTTCTCCCCCTTTGACATTAATGATAAAGGTTCATAGACACTACAACTTCTAGAACCACTCATTTTCCCTCTTTGGAAACCAATCTTAGAAATTGTAAAAAACTAAGAGCTACCAAGATCCCCATTAGACCATTAATAGTCTTCAAATGAACTCTAAACCTCAAGATTGCCTACCAAGATACCAAAATCTTGATATCAACTAAATAAATAGTAATTCTCCCTCTATCTTCATAACTTGAACTCACAAATGAATCAAAATAATTATGAAACCATCTATAACACAATTCATGCTCAACTATTAACTACTAGAAACATAAAACAACTTTTCTTACCTCCTATATGCTTGTCAACAACTATAATTGGAGCTTATGAACAACTTGAATAACTCACCCTCAAACTAAGAATCCACCATGATTCTACTAATTGAAGAGTGTCTCCATGAATCATAATGGAGTTAACCCTTTCTATATGTAACTAAAAGAACATAAACTTAGGATATTCCCATATCTCCATGCTCTCATAAGACTGAATATCCTTTAGGATCCTTTTAGGCTTGATTGGTACCTTAGGCTTGACCTCTTCATCAACCACTTGATCAATAATATGAGCTAATAAGAGACATTTATAACTTGATTTAACATATTAATTATGTTTTACCATATAAAATAGTCCACTTGGACTTATAGACTAATCATGACTCACCTTTACTATCTTTGGTTTCTACATATTCATTTGCCTTCTCTGTTGTACTCTAGGGGCTTTAATCCTCTTGTTTTGACTTGATGGCCTTATATCTCTATTAAGAAAAAATATTTCAAAGTGTCCCACATTATGACAATTGTATAAAGTAACCTCATTCATACCTATTGACTTATTATTCATTCTCCCATGATCCCATGATAACTCATCCCTTGAGACCATTCTACAATCACTTTATCTATGAACAATTATATGAAAAGTAAAACAATAACCATTGAAATAATTGAAATACCTCAAATCATTGGGTTTCTTGGTTGGTCTCTTCATGTTAACTTTAAATTTGGTATTCTTGACTTGTTTTAACTTCTCACACTCTTTCTCAAACTTGTTCATCTTGTCTATGAGCTACTCATGCTCAACCTTCAAGGAAACTAAGCTCTATCTTCAACTGATCACACTCAACTTATTTTGATCTAAATTTTGCATCAACACCTTCTAATTTATTCCTAAGATCCTTGATGACATCCTCATCACTTTTTGATTATTTAACCCAGTCACTCTTTAAGTTACATATATGTTTCTTAATATCCTTGAACATAGATCTCAACTCATGCATCCTCTTCTTTTCATGCTTCAAATCATCTAGGGAACTTATAAGCTCAATTTCATGATCTACTTCATCTTCTCCTTATTCACTATCATATTAGACTTATTTATCATACATGTTGTCTTCTTGGTCACTAGACATCTTGTGCTTCTTAGGATCACCTTCATGCAGTCACGCCTACTTCATAAGACCATTCTCGAATACCGATTATTTGAAGAACAATAAATAATGGGGTGTAAATTAGTGTCTTCAAAACATTCATCAATTCCACTTAATCATACATGAACCATTCATATAAATATGAACATATAACAAAGCATATGCAACCATACAAGATCATGAAATAAGATAACACATTACATATGTGGGAAACCCTCGAGGGGAAGAAAACCCACTGATATCTAAAAATTGACAACAATATTATAATTAAAAAAACATTTTTTAATGAAGCACCAACTCCACATGGAGTACCAACCCCAACTAGTCAACCACCCACTCAACTAGGCTTTAACAAGCACCAAATTGTAAGGAGGCACCAACTCAACCACCTAAGACTTTTTATCACCTTAAAAAAATCTTGTTTCTAACACAATATATGATGATCACCTTCTTTATGTCTTCTCACTACTCTCTCCCTCTCAAAATACCTTTTAGGCTTCTTCACTCATCTAGGTATCTTCAAGATAGAGTAGTTCGTAAAACCTTGATATTCATCTATATTACCCCTATTATATTTTTATGATAGTTTATATACACCCATCTAATGGTATATAATACCTCTTTATGCTAAATAATGTGTTATTTCATTCTCTTTCACATCCTCTTCACCCAACTCACCCAAATAGGCATATTAAACCTTAATTTTATAAAAACCTCATGCTCATACACACCTTTTTCAATCACACACACTTATAAACTTATATTCTCCACATAATAAGCCTTAGAAAACATTAAAACAATAATAAATCACAATTTTAGGTTATTCACAACTCAACAGGCTACATTCCTTCCTTAGGACTCATGGAGACCTAATTACATTAGGTATATCTTGTAATGTGCAGAACATGATACCTTAGAACATCTTATAATTCTATATATACCAATATTATTTTAAATACACTTTAAATATATCCAAACTAACCTCTTCTAAGCTTAACAACACATTATAGATTCAACTACTTCAGGAATCACTCTTAAAGCTCACTATTTCATTAGGCCTATATGTACTCAAACACTATCTAATCTCTCTCATACTTGATAACATACACATAATCTAAATAAAACATAAAAAAATAATTCTTACATAATATCAATGACCTTAATTTCATATTCATTCAATTGGTACATTCTGACTGAATGACCAACATTAGTCTTACTCATCCTCTAGGTATCATAAAGACCTACTTCATTAGGTCTCCTCTCTTGATGCTAAGGCTTGATCTTATTAAATATATATTTCCTTATTAAACCATAAAAAACTAATAAAACAATTTTATAATTACTTATTTTTACCTTTTACATTATTTTTTAAATTTGCATCCATTGTTCATACCCTGAAGCCCTCTTTAGGACAAATTACCCTATTAGGCATGTATACCTTAGAAACTATCTTACAATAATGAATTTAAATAAACCTTTTATAATAAATCCCATGAAAAATTAATCATATATACATATAATACATGACCTCATGAATTATTGCAAACTAATTTTAACAACTTCACTTAGATAATAATGGCTCAAGAACAAATCTGCAACTTACTCAATCAGAATTGCTAGAATACTCCAAAACATAGTCATAAGGAATTAGAATTAAACCACCTATGTAGAAACATTTATTTTCTCTTGATTCATGAGATATATCCTATGACATCCTCATATCATATTAAAAAAATCACAAGTTCTAATGGAAAATATTGATATTATAGACCAATTCCTTGACTTATAATCTCATGGTCCAATCTTGAATCAATAACACATTTTCATCACTTACACTAACCTCTAAAACTTATAAAAATATTGATAATTACATAAAATTCATTAATAAAATCTACAATTACTTTTTTTCATCAATAGTACACTCAAATCCAACTTTTCATCCCTTACAACCTAGTTACACATAATTACCAAGACTGTCACAAAACATAGTCATGAAACATTGACCTTCAACACCTGCATGATATTTTTCAAAGACTTAAAATACATGAACATAATTTTATTTAATTTATATACAATATTCAAATATAAAATAAATATGGTCTAATATCAAATATTGGTCTTATAGACCAATCTTTTGACCTCTCTCGTCATAGTCACACCAGAACCAAATAAACCATTTTGGATTCAAGTTTTTAACCACTTTCACTAACTATAAAACCTTATACAAATCATTTATATGAAATTAAAGTCCAAAAAAATACCACCATTCACTCTAATGCATAACTCTGTCATGAAATCACATCAAAAACCACCTTTTCACACTCCTGGGTTTTGCACTATTTTTCTTCACTAGGCCTGCCAGTGACTGACAAATTTAGAACATTGAATTTACACACCTAAATCCTATAAAATATCCATAAACCTTCATGGACATAAGATACATGTGTCAAGATTCATCCTCCATTTATTTTTATTCTTTGACTTGGTCAACTTTGACTGATATAATAAATCTCTAAGAAATTAGCACTTTTCTATATGGTCCACTCATGCACCTAACAACTCAATCACAAATAAAGGTTCTTAGGAGAGTTTAATACAACCTAAAATCACTTATCTATCCATACCAGTCAATCTTTAACATTTTAGAGAAAAATATCCAACTTTGGGTCTTCATTAGGGTTCTAAGAGGGTTTAAACACACTTCCATTGTTAATGATTATTCATAAATCATAGCCCCTCAATCCAAAAAATAATGAATGTAATTCTAATCTAGGATCCTTACCAATATGCCATGAATATATTAGGTTCCCATGTATAGGTTTTACAAGCCATTAAACACATGAAAAACCTTCTTCGGTATAAAACCCTTCATTTTATGCACTCAAGAGACATTAGAACACATTTTTATAACTTATCCTTGAAACTTCGAACTTATACTAAATTAATAATCTTAAAACAACATGAATCACCTTCTTTAATTCTCACCTACACACACTTTCCTTGAAAACTAATCTTGATACCTCATTAGGATACACTCTCTCTCTACACCATAGTATTCATACCTAACTAGGCCTTCAACTAACACTCATTCCTCTTTTTATGATCTAAACACCTCATTAACATGATCAAAATCTTAGTCTCAATCCATATAACCTTTCTCATGCTTAAACACTACCATACATCCTTCACATGCCTTGATAAAGGATCATGATATCTCATTAGGCCAGGTAGGATCTAGGATTGGTCTAGTTGTAGACTTGGAATAGAGGTATTACACTTATAGACTCACCTTAAAACTCTCATTCATCCCTCTACACCTTTTTCACATTCTTTACATGCTCCTCAGACATTGTCATAATTTTTCACATACATCTTCATGCTCACTATGCACATGCCTCTTCATGACATGATCATGCTTGTTATGTATTGTAACTTCCATGCTTGACTTGTACCAATGATCTAGACATTATTTGTCTTAAAATTCTCTTATGTCTATGTCATTCATATCACCATGATACTATGCTCATACCTTCTCACAAGGTCATTTCAAACCATAACTAGTGGCATGACTAGGCTTTTTAAGCACTTAGAACTTGACAACTAACCATGAAACACTTTTGAAAATATTTACACTTTACTTACATGATCACACAATGAAAATCAACCTCTCATAATCTTTTCTTAATTACTTCACAAAAATTCACTATGCACACCTTCTCATAGGGTCTAGACTAGGTTTCTCAAGAAGCTATACTCAAGAACTAGTACTCCAACATGCTTAACTCAATAATATCAAACAAGAACACTCTTTAGAAACAAATCTCACACCACAAGAAAAATATATTTATAATCAACATACTCTCATGACCTTATGCAGACCTAGATCCTCATAACAATGCTTTTATGCTCACTTGACCATCATACCTCTTTAAGAAAATCAAGACTCACAAGATATAACAACATACTCAATTATATAAATAACAAGCTCAGTGACATTAATGATAACTATAAACTCCCCTTGTCACATACCTCAATGATCACTCACCATGCACCTTCACAAGATCCATCTTTTTGACATAAATGACAATAACATGCCAACATACACTTCACCTTTTGTTCTCACATTAACCATTTTTTTCTTACTCACTCTTTGAATAGTCCCACTTCCCATATAAAATTGAGTGGATACTATGGGGAGCTTATTTAAGACCAAATTTTGTATTTCATCTGTAACATTATGCATCTCTCTCACCCACTAGGTAATAATAAGTTTTCATATTTCAACTTCTTGAGTAAGGTCTAAGCATGGAGAATGTGGAGTGATCATTAGAAGGGATGTAATCAAAGTGGTTGGTAGGGAGGCATTTATTTGGATAGGAAACTAAGGAATTTTATTTCCAACCACTTCCCATGAGGATGTCTCTTTTATAGTCATTACTTCTACCAAAAATTTAATAAGACCTAGGGTTACTTCCAAAGTCATTGTTTCTTTTTTCATAGCCAATGGGTGGGGAATGGGGAGCTCTATTGGGTGACATTTTTCTTGTAAATTGGGGGATTATTAGGATTAAAAATATAAATTATGACAAATTTATTAGAATGGGCTTCATTATGAGTCCTTATTAGTTTAGGAATAACTATATGATATAACCCTAGGAATAACTGAGGGTAAACTCATATATGGAATTTATACGTCATAAACTAAATAAACAATGGAAGAGACTACCTTATAAATTATTTGACCTTGTTATTATTTGAGGCCAACTAAGGTTTATTACACTTCATGCTCACCCAAACTCAAATATTTTTCTTCTTTTATTTTAGCTTCTTCATCATCTAGTTTTGTAATTCCCATTTCCTAGTCTTCCTATTTAAAGGGATAATAAACCAAAAATATTTATTTTTTGACTTCTGCTTCTTGAAGTTCCATTATCACCTTCACATCTATTTCCTCCTCCTCTTCAATAAATTCCTCTATAATAGGGAGAGAAAGTGATGTCCTCTCTTCTAATTTTTTATTTTAGGAGGGAGTAGGATAGTCCTTATGATTCCATTGATAGGTGTAGATGGGTGAGGTGGAAGGTGGAATATATGATGGAGGGGTTGTAGGAGCAACTATGGTAAGAATTTTAATTGAAGGTGATAAAGTGGATGAAGTGTAAGGCATATTTATTGCTTAAGGAGACTTAGGATATAGAGGATAGTCTAGATTAGTGGAAATAAAAGAAAAATAAATTTTCAATAATTCAAGAAGACTTACTTGGGTAACTATAGTAAAGGAAGGAAAAGGATTCATCATAAAAATGTTATTCATATGTTAAATAAAATAAATTGATGAATTTTCCCTTCTAGTCTTTGTGCCCAAAACTTGAACATAGGTAGTTATTTTTGTGGAAGGGACCTTAGGACATAAAATACCTCTTAAAATTTACCTCCTAATATGATGATTAGATTCTCTTTGACTACCTGATTCATCTACTTGTCCCTCTATATGCTTTACTCAAGGGAAGGGAGGTTGATATTTTGGATAAGAATCATGTGGTACATGGGGATCATTGTTGACTCCATGAATTTGATGCCTCTTATTCCATTGCCTCAGGGTTTCACTACAAGGCTTGGGAATGTATCATTAACATTGATTTATCTTTCATCTTTTTCCACACCTCTAAATCATCCAAGGCATTCAAGAATATTTGTTCATGGTCATATACTTGGTGATCATATGAAACATGTAATTTCTTCTTTTTTTCAATACATTTGAGATACCACATTACTCTCCCCCTAGGTTCCCAATCCCTAAAGATGCAACCTATACATTATATTGAGTTCTAGCTTTACTAGTTTGAATAGATTATGGCCTCACCCAATGCTTAAAGTAATATTGAAATAATAGGCCAAATTTTTAGACCTAATATTTCATCAATGTTTTTAAAGTCCTTATATTCTATTTCCTATTCTTGTATAATTTTGTAACATGATGTGGTAGTAGTAGAGGAGCGATATTTGTGCCTTTTACTCATATGATAGTTAAATCTAGGTATAACCAATAGTCTTCCATTTTTCTCAGGCTCCTTATCATGTTTTATAATAATTTTGGAATCATGGGGTCCTATATTATTTGATATATATGATGATATACCTCATTTCATATCCTTATACTTTCATTCATATACCTTTTAAGGAACATGAAAGAAAAAACTTCTCCGAACCTATTTTCTAAATATTCATCTGAAGGTTGTCACTCTTAACCATAGGGATTGTAATTTATGGCCATCACTATGTCTCACAACTAGGAAATCATATAAAAATTTCCATCCACAAACCATTGATCAAGGTGGAGCACCTATGAGCTTAAATGGGCACTTGTAATATCCCCAAGTGCCACCAACTGGTTAGATGTTAGGAGTATATCTAACAATGGAACCCATTCCACCTTAATGTATGTAATACCCAAGAAACCATATAGTTTATTCAAAATGTCCATGGGTTCCATAATTCTTGATATAAATTTTATAATTCTATTGGAGGAGGTAGCTCATTTTATATTCATCCTCTAACCTTTTGTGATCCATTATTTTATCTTTCCATCTACTATGTTATGCTCAAGATAAACATTGGTTAAGCCTTGGATATAGGCAATCTAAAGATTGGGAAACCTAAGGTATCTCTTTAATTCCCTACCTAAAATATAAGTGGAGGAATTATTGACTCTACTAACATGTATAATATCTGTGGAAATGGTTCCATTTATAAAAAAATATTTTAGGAGATCAATACTTGGCATTACCTTAGGTTTGGTTATTGCCTAGTGGAGTCCATGTTATTTTATTGGTAATAAATCATAAATGTATTGCTTAGATTTCAAAGATATTCCATCTTTGATAAAGTATTAATATATATATTCCACCTCTTCCTAGAGCTCTGAGTAATGTATAAACTTGAAATTTATGATAGTCTTCTCAAATATTTTATCTTTAAAATCTATTAATCTCACAAATGAATATGGGGAGGGGACTGAGGGCTTACCCTATTTTTAATAAGACAATTATTATCCTTTGGTCACTATAATTATTTTTGTCTTTACTGGTTCATTTTTTGTTTGCTATCTTAACCAAATTAGGGATCGATTAGCATTGGGGAAGCTCAAAAATGCATTTATTTGAATGAAATAGAAATGTAAAAGTGAACTTTCCTTAGAAAATTTTTTCCATATATCATTCACAAGCTTGAGTATTGAATGTATTCAGCACCTTCAATGTAGATAATTTTTTTTTATTTTATGCTTGTTATAATTTGAATATGCCAGTCAGCTTTGGTATGTGCACTTACTTGCCAAATGGAAATCAATCGTTGACTTTTGACATAGTTGTCAATTATTTATTGATTTTATTATTTACCATGATATCAATATTTACACTTTTATATTTTGGCCATGTCTTCCTCTAATAATTCCACTTGTCAGGTCCTTATTATCTTGGCCTTTTAAATCTCTTCACTATGTTAGGTAGGTCCTATAATGGTGAGTTAACATGATCATGACATGTGGCCTAATCTCATAGCATGGGAGCTTATACCATTAGATTGGTATACATTTTTAACATCAACCTTACCATGGTCATGGATAACCATGATTGAGACATGTGGAATGATCTTGGGCATTCAAAAATCATAAAATCTCAAAACCATTGGAATGTAGATCAAATAATCACTTAACCCTTCCATAGGTCTACTTTAATATAAATGTGACAATTATCAATCACATGAAACCCAAAAGAAAATGTAAGATCATAACCATCAGAATGAATACCAAAAGATCACATAACCCTTTCGTAAGTATGCTTTAATGAGATTGTGCAAAGTGTCAACTACTTAGAACCCTAAAGGATCGAGAACATTATCACATGGGAATGTATAACCATCAGATTTGTCGATAAATAGATGAATTCTCTATATTTATATTTTAATGATATTATACCTAATATTGAGTTCAAAAATATTGGGGTACTATAAGTCTTAAAATTTTAACTATGTAGAATCTTTTGAAGACTTAAAAATCATGTAATCGTCCAAATCTCAAAGTGACAGAGAGAAACACATGTCATAACCACATGGAATCCAACATTATGGGTCTGATTGGAGAAGATTAGTGATCCTCATCCTTTAATCTTATGATCCAAATAATACCAACTAGGACATATAAATATAAATATCATTGGCTCATAAATTAGAACATTGATATTGAAATAAAATTCATGAAAATTGAATGTTTGAAATTACTTAAGCTACTAGTTTAACATTAGATTTTCATAATTTGAAATTTAACACTAGATGACAAATACATGACAATGAAGTCAAATATTTTTAGGCTCATATCTCTAGGAATAAAGTTTCTACAATAATGGGTCCCCATTCTAAATTTTAAACTAAGGTGTGTATGTTAGCGCATAATAAATGGTGACTCATATGGAAAATAACCTAAGTATTTTGATAACACAAAATTCTAGAAATAAATTATGACAAAAATTTAATCTTAGCCAAGATATAATAAGTAAATATGACTTGTGCATAAAAATATTACTTCTTGATGCAACATATTAATCTTCCCATTCCTTGGATTAGTGTGTGATATAGTGAAATCAATTACTCTTTCTCATGAATATTTCAGGCAAAGACCTAAATAAACATTGTAGGTTTCATTTTGAATTTTAAATTTATAACTAATGAAAAAATAAATTTCAGGTATTGTTCTCCTACTAGCCAAGTGTCCATAACCTTGATAGAGATACCTATGGTTCCACCTAAAGCCTTTATCTACTATCATCTAGGCATTTTATAGATTTATTAGAATTTACTTGAATTAGCTATCCTCTCTCTCTCTCTCTCTCTATATATATATATATATATATATATATACACACATATATACATATATATATACATATATATATACATATATATATATATGTATATTTATATATATATATATATATATGTATGTATATATATATATGTATGTATATATATATATATGTGTGTGTGTATATATGTATATATATATGTATATATATATATATGTATATATATATACATATATACATATATATATATATATACATATATACATATATATATATATACATGTACATATATACATATATATATATATATACATATATACATATATATATATATATATATACATACATATATATATGTGTATACACATATATATAGGATAGATGATTCAATCATTACCTTATTTTCCATGGAAGACATCTAGTTAAGGTGGAAAATGAAAGCAAATTATGAAGTGAATTTGTGAGGAAGACGTAGTCTTTTCTGAGGTCTTATAATGAAACTCACAAACTATAAAACCAAGAGGCATAAATTATTCTAGAAAGGTACATAAAGTGATAATAATAGAATTAAATACAAGAAAATGGGTGTTTATGAGGAAAAATTGGGTCCTATCTATGGTCTTATAATAAAAAATCATAAAATGAAAAAAAAGTGGTGTTGAAAATACAAAAAGACCAAAGGAATAATGGTAATGTGAAATAAAATAAACTCAAATGTCTATAAATAAGTGAAATTTATGATATGTTGAATAATAAGAATTCGAAGACCTATAAGACATTTTAGCTCCATAGTATATATAATACTACATAAAAACATGCAAGTAAATCATAGTAGGAGAGAAATAAATAAATAACAAATAATTAATCAAATTATTTATTTAAAAATTGAGTGTTGGTCAATTCTTTGAAGATGTGTCATTCATTAGTTTGTAATCTATAAGTATTAGGCCCAATAATATAGAACTTATTAGTCAATATGTCCCTATCAGTGTGTACTTGGTCCTATATTTATCATCTCCCACTGATGTTTTAACATGTGATAGTTTAGCACATATTTGAAAATGGAAATATTTTCTAAAATTTTCATGAGTATATCCGATAAAGTGTCAACAATTGAGTAAATTTATTCAATCTTAATTTTAAAAAATAGTCATAATACATACCTCAACTCTATAAAGTCTAGTACTATCAGAATATATTTCCATGAGAACTCATTGTACCCCCTTTAGATATCATCCACTTTATTTTGACATATCCTTCTGGATTTAGTTTGGTAAATTATTTGATACAATTTTATAAGTTAGAAAATTAAACTAGAAAGTGGGGAACTAAAAGGTAACAAAACTATCTTAAAGGAAACCAAGTGTAGAAAAGTTGAAATTTAATCTCAAAAGTAGTAAATCTAATCTAGATAGTATTAAATTTAATATAATCCTATTATAAATATGTACTTAGACTTCACTCTGATGTATCTCCAATTGGGGTAACCATGAAGTAATACTTCAAAAACTATCCCTTGACTGGAAAGATGAGGTACTTACCTTAGAGGTTTTTCAACAAAAATGATTTTTTTCCAAGGATTTCAACTACTTGATATGATCTAGTCCACAAGGGAGTGAAATTGTCATTTTTTCCTTTATTCTCATTTGCTTTATCCTAGAGGATCACTAGGTCTAAAAGCTTGAAAGCCTTGATTTTGGATCTCTTGTCAAACCAAAATTTGACAGTATCCTTATGTTTGATGAAGTTGTGTAGTTATTAAATTATTACATCTCCTAATTAAACTATCTCATGTATTTTAAAATTTATTATCCCATCTTTGCACATATACTCTTCCATGAATTGGCATGTTGGTATCTTGAGAGTGATGGGGAATACTAGTTGTTGTCTATATACTAGTAGAAAAGGTGAAGCCTTGAGAGCTTTCTTGTGCCTAATTTTTTTTTCCCATAGTACACATTTCAATAATAAATGCCATTATCTTGGTTTATTTTGTGCATATTTTTTATGGCATCCATCAGGTTCTTATTAGTCAAATTAGCTATTCCATTCCACTATGGATAATGGCTTGAAGAGAATTAAGGGTGTTATAATTATTATAGGTCCATTATGTTGATTTAATAGATTAGAATGTTGGACCATTATCATAAACTAATGAAATGGGTGTGCCAAATCTTGCGACTATGTTTCCATCAAATAAATTGATTATATATATGGCTCAAGAATTCTTGGTAGCAATATCCTTTATCCACTGGGTATAGTAATAATTAGTTATGAGGAAAAATTTGTGTTTTATTAAAGAGTTTGGATTTATTACCCCAAAAATGTCTAGGCCCCATTGGGTGAAAGGGCATCCTTCAATGACTCTCTATAAAGGCATATCGGCATTCACCTATCTCTCTTCATAAACACCTAGCACTCATGACAAATGCTGACATGGTTATGGTTATCCTTGAATATTGTAGACCCATATTAACCCATGCTTAAAATTTTGTGTTGTATTTTTACATAGGGATTCCCACTACCAATCTTTTGATGTAGGTTATCTAGGATGTCCCAAGTTTCCTCTTCCAAGACACACCTCAATTATGTGCCTTTATAGTTATTTCTATAAAGGACCCCTTTCTCAATCATTAAATGAGTGAATTTTATCTTGAGGGCTTACTTTTTCTCTTTGTTCAAATCTAGAGGCCATGTCCCTATAAGTAGGTAATGGATGATATGTGAGTACCATTATCCACATGTTACCTAGGCCTCATTGATGTATTCAATATGGATGTGTGGGTTAGTTTGATTCATTAACTAGATGAGGTGTTGGCCTCTTACCATTTTATTTTGTATAATTTCAAGTTCAAACTCTTATGTTTTGGCCATCCACTTCCCTCTTCTTTCTCCTAGATCATTCTGGGTAAGCATGAGTTTGACATTTGGGTTGGGATAATGGTATATGTATTATTTCATAGAAAATAATGTCTAAATTTCTTTATTGCCTTAATCAAGGAATATATATTCTTATCAATTATGTAATAATTTAGTTTTTCATCTTTCAATTTGGTACTCAATAAATCAATGGGATGTTCATTATCTTACACCCTTTACATCAACACCACAACAATGATTGGTTCTGAGGTGAATAAATAAAGATAGAAATATTTATTAAAATATGGGCTGATTAAGATTGGGACTTCACTGATTAACATTTTTATGTCTTGGAAATATGCCTTGGCATTTTTTTCCTCTCATTCTTAGAATCCTATTATAGACACCTAATTTTGGCCACAACTACCTTTCAACTAGACTTTAGACTGATTTATAGCAAACTTTTTAAATTAAGCTTTTAAATCACTAAACATCCCAATTTTGGTCATGCATCATTCATAAAACCTTATAATAATTTTTACACATCTATATTTGGGGTGCTATCTCATATGCTATAATAACCTCTCATAGATTCATCCCCAATCAGTTTGTAACCTAACAACTGGTAGTTTAGCCTATGGACCCATTAAGTGGGGCAATTAATCAAATATTAAAAGAGATAAAATTATAATCAAAATGAATCATATAATTAAATAATATTAAATTATTAATTTAATTATCCATTTTAAATTAATGAATATCAAAAAATGTAAATTCAAAAAATCTAAATATCATGCCTTTTCATCATTGCCTTTATGAGTTGTCAAGCTCTTCCAAAATATCCGAAAATATCTAATTTGAGATCCATGCCTATTAATTGAAAATAATAATTACATGCTAGTTATTAACTCAATTTGAGTTATCCTCAACTCACATAGGGTTAGTTTGAACCCATTCTATGTTTAAACTTAGCCTTAACTCATCCTGGGTGAAAGGTAACTTTTGAGACTATACATATAAGGCCATACTTATTGATTTATAAGATATTTCTAGTTAAAATTTATTATGCCTAAATGTATTCAAATCTATAAAAATCCAAAGTTATAATCCTAATTTGTAGAGAGACAAGCCTTTCAAGTAGTTTTACCATGCCAAATCCATAAGCCAATCAGCCAAGCCAAGGTGCGAAGGAGAGAAGGAGCCAAAGGAGCTTCATTTCTAAAGACTTATTGATGTATAAACTAGGAAAGCCACTTTCAAAATCCATTTACATATCTAAGTAGGTTAAAAGATTGATTTATTTTATGTTCATGTTATTATTTCATTTGTATTTTTGTTACCTATGTTCTCCCTAATGTCTAGGCTAGAGGTGTTAGGATTTTAGTCTATTATTTTTCTTTTTTTATTGTACTAACACAAGACTAACCTCCCCTCTATGTATTATTTGTTCACATGATGGCACACCCGGTAGGAATTTCATCCCCAAATTTTGTTCCCAATGCATTTCAGTACATCCTCCTAACAATTTTCATGTCGAAATCTAAACTTGTTGATTAAAAAAAGGGAAATTGAAGGCTCATATATGTTTTCCTGGAGGTCAAAATTTTGCTTTGTATAGTCATGTTCTTTCTCTTTTGATTCATGATATTACACAATATATCTACTTTATATTCATGACTTTTCATAAGTTTTGTGGTATTGCACTAACTATCATGTTATTATGCTTAACCATGATAATTTATTAACTATTTGTGTTAATAGGGAAGACTCTTGATATTGAAAATATCATGACTTTACATTCATGATATTGCCCAGTAAGTCATGATATAGCCTGATAAGAGGTGATATTACCTAAGTGTGGTTATCTATTATTAACCATTTTATGTTATAGGGTGAATTATGATACCACTTTAACTTCTACTATTTTGTCATTATTTCTTCCTTATTTTCTTAAGAGTTTCAATTTTGCATTAATACTTTATTTAGTAGGTAGCAGAGATATTATGCTAATAGTCATGATTTTGTAGGAAAAGTGGTGACATTGCTCTATGTTTTTGTGGTTTTTCACTCTATGTAAATTTTTGGAAACTCAAGAGTTATAATTTAAAAGTCATTTGCCCACTTACATTTTGCTTCTAAGCACAAGGACCTCCTAAAATGTTTTATAAGACCTAAAGGCCAAGAGAAAACATTTTAAAATAATGTAAGTTGCAAAACTCACATTTGAATTTGGTGATTTAAAATCTTTTTACTTGAGTTATTTTCCATTTTTTTAAGTTTTCAACACAACACCAAGGGGATAAAACTTCACAAAACATTTTTTTTGTGTGATATAAAAATGAATCCACACTTTCCTTAAATAATCATAAAAGTTTTCATTTTTATGATCATTATTTGAGTGTTTGTTTAGCGAAATGAGTGTCTCATGTATGCTCTCCCCCATCTCCTTCAGGTAACTTGGGTGATCAAAAATGTTCACTCTTTGCATTTTTTACTTTGGTCCAAAATCATGAAAGGAAAGTCACTAAGGCCCTCCCAAAAATCCATATGATTTAGGTGACCGCAAAATTACCCTAAAGCCCTTCCACTTTCTTTATTTAATGAATTTTACTTATGGGTGGGATGTATTCACCTCCCCATGAGTTATCTAGGGAAGTGTTGACCCTAGAATTCATCTCCTAGCATTACTTCAACCCCACTCCATTGTGGGGTATATAAATTAAGGGTGACCCACTATGACACTTATTTGAGTGATTAAACAAGATCCATTAGTGTTACATGGCCTTAGACCATAGAGGCAAATCAGACATCATACTACACTAATTAGTTAATTGATGTAATGATTGTGAAAAGATAAGACCTTTTCATAATAATTTGGTTGATACAAATCAAAATGATGTGATGTACCCTAGATTTTGCCACACATATGGGAACATTTAGAAACAAGCAAAAATTGATATTTTAAATAACCACACTTGCCATAGACATATTGTTGATGTAGGGAAAGTAGCCCAAAGTTCCTTGTCATCATACAAACTCTTGATAGAAGAGGGAGCCTAAAACCCCTACTTTTTGTGAACTTTTAATTTTTGGATTAACAATTTAAAATCCTCTCAAAATCAAGTATATAAATGGAATTTGATAGTATGATGCCACCTTGTTAGGTTTAGGATTTAGGACGTTACACTTAGGTTTTTTGTTATTTTTCCCTTTTTACTTGCATGGTTTTGTGTCAAAATTGTTTATCCATTATACCACATTTTAAAAAAGTGGCATGTTTTCACATTAATCCTTTTTCGAAGAGGTGTTATGTCACCCATTTGGCATCATACTTTTGCCTTAGACATTTGTCAAACTTGTGTGTATGTGTACACCTCTTGATTAAAAGGGGAATTTTTATGTTTCCTATTTCATTTCAAAGTCTTTATGCCTTAGAGTATTGAAAAAAAATGTGTTGTACATTTAGACCATGATAACATCATTACACTAATCAAATTGTTTCTAAGACTTGTTGCCTTGTGTTAAATTTGTAAAATCAAAACCACATGTGTCTTATTGATATATGCCTAGTATCATTGTGTTGTTCTTTCTTGTCTAGCTTGATATCTATTTTGAAAATCCTAGTATTCTAAATCAAGTTTATAATTAGCCTTAATAATTCAAATTCAAACATTAACTAGTTTATAATTATGCCTTACATAATTTTGGATTAGGTGTTCACCTTTCACTTTTGGGTTGTGTAACTTAGGTTAATTTATTGATAAATTTAAATACTATTCTTGTTCCTAAATTTGGGGAAGTGGTCTATCTTATATATACCTAAAGTTTAATGTTTTTTTTCAAATGTTTAAGTGTGTTTGTAAATTTGAATTCCTAGTTTGTGTCAAAGTGTTTCAAAAAATTTAGATTAAATCTCCTAACTTTCATACCTCATTTTGTTTAAAATCTATCTTTAGTGCCTTATTCCCCAAAGACCTAAAAATTCTTTTTTTGAGACTAGATTTTGTTCCTTATCTCTAAAAGACCTATCAATTTTGGTTTCTTTAGTCCTAGATTAAACTTGTTTGAAACATTTTTTACCCTAAGTTTGGCATGCTAGTTTTATTCATCCACTTGACCCTTCATATAAGACATTTGATAGTAGACTATTTTAGACCAAGTTTATTAGTGTCCATTTTAGAGATACAACTCCATTTCTTAGACCAAGTTTATCATCGACTATTTTGGAGATACATATCCATTCCCTAGACCAAGTTAGACTAAGTTTTGGACCATTTATCCTTTGAACCTTATTTTTAAGAGTCTTTATAACTCTAGGCATACTTCATGAAATATTAGATATTGATTTGGCTATGTCTTATTACACTCTTAGTGGATCCATTTATAGTCTAGGATATGATAATATGTTTTCATAAGATGAATTTTTTTAAGAAGCTTATGTGATGATGTTCTTTTTCATACAAACCCTTATCCTCCTTAAACTGATCAATTTGGGGTACAAAGTCAAGATATGTTAGACAAATATTTTTTTAATATGCCTCTATATTTATAGTAAGACCAAGATCAAACTTTGCAATACCTTGATAGTGTACCATTAGTTATATAATAAGCTCAAAAATAATTGTATTACATTCTATGCTAGTGACATGTGATCCTTATCTATTTAATTGTCACTTGATTGAAAAAGAGGATGAAGTTTTAGTTATATCTAAGAAATTACGAGCCAATTTTCCATCAGACTTCTCCCATGAAAATTTTCCTAGTCTAGTTAGAGTGCCTCTCAACATGCCTTATATTTAAACCATCCAACATACCTCTAATAAAAATCATCAAGAACTCATGTTGATTTCATATAAAGAAATATATATGATTGTTAAAGGAATGGGCCTCATGAATGACCACTTTATATAAATGCAACAATAATATCAAACCTATTTTAATCTAGTGCATAATTTTAATACCATGGCCATGTCAAATGCTCCACTCATAGATCTAGATCCTTCAACAAGAGTGTTAATTGAGTTTATAGATCAAGATAATTTGTGTATAGACCTATTTTCACAAATAATTTAATTTGGTAACATGTAAAATGCCCCATATATTTAATAAGTGACTAATTCTTCTATGCAAAACAATATGTCAAACATAATGGATAACATGAAAGTGTCTTCCAATCCTAACCAAAGAGGTTTATCCACTATAACAACTAGTCCATAATAAAAAGTTCCTTTAGTTAACACCATGATTGGTTCATAACATTAGGGGTAGGAAATCCTATGATTCAACCACATCAAGTTACTTCTAATCCTTAACTAACTACTTCTTCAAGCATGAAACCATAAGGATGAAGTAATCAATTGCTGACTACTACCTCACTTCAACAAAAAGTGACAAATTTTACTCCACCTCAATAGGTGATGAATAACATTCAAAAATAATAGGCATAGTCTAATTTACAAATGAAATAGAGATAGAACATTATGCCACCTTAAGAGGGTAAACAAATGTTCCACCTTGACAAGTATTGATAAGTATACCTCCATAGTCATAGACCAATATGATTTTATAATGGAAAACATTATCTAATCAATAATGTATGTATATTTGTCAAATAAAAATGCCAAACACCATACAAGCATCTAGTTCACAAATAGTGTTCATGCAACAAAGAGGTATTGTTGTCCCACAAGTACCAATCAATAAATATTTGCCTTTTGTTCAAAACATGCCATAAATATAATTACATGGCCTTAGTTCATAATAAGCCTTCCTTATTTAGAAAGGTTTGACTAGTTTATAATAAGTCCTTACTCAACCTTAGTAGGCATAGTATTTTACCCAAATCCATATTGTTTCATCATAGCCATAATTCCTTTAAAAGTAGGCCTATATATTAGATCCAAACTAGAATATTTGATAATAATGCATTTACTTTAAACAAATACATATTAATATGTGGATGCATATTATTAGTTAGTTTTCTCATCAAACTAACATTTTAGAACAAACCATTCCTCCATTATACCCTAGTCAAGGTTATCCACCTTTGATCGCTTGGCCAAAACCTAAGGCTAGTGTTCCATCTAGTTTCTTGGCACAAGAACTACATCAAACAAAAGACGCAATTAATACCATTAAAGTATATAATTATAAAAAGAATTTAAATTTATATGATGTGTATTCATACCCCTTAAACATGGAGTATCTATAGATGCCATTTCTTCTAGGGTAAGAACCACTGAAATTTGTTAAGTATAGGAGTAAAGAAGACCCTAAGGCCCATTTGAAATAATTATTTATTGATTTCCATCCAGTGGATTATAATGAAATTTATTTACTCATTTTTTTTTTGATGTCTAATAGGATAGGCTTTTGAGTGGCTCCTAAAATTTCCAAATAATTATATATCTAATTTTCATGACCTTTCAAACAAATTTGTGCAACATTTATCCTATGATCTTGAACATGAGATTTTATTAGTAGATTTGACTCAAGCCAAGTAGAAAGTTGGTGAAAGTTTTTAAATCTATATAAATTGATGGATAGCACTTTCTAGTCACCTCACCCATAGCTTAATAGACAAATAATTGGCCATTATGCTTACTAAAAATTTACACATTGAGATATCATATCATCTAGAGATTTCGTGTGCACATAATTTCAAAGAGATCATAAAAAAATATTTTATAATTGAAAAGGCCCTTATTAATAAAGATATTATCAAGTTAACATCATAAAATAAAATTCAACCAAACCAAGGAACAGGCCAAAATTAGAACCAAAACTAAGACCAGGTGCAAGCTTCAACACCAGCCCAGGCCAATAATTATGAAAATTTTAATCAATTTAACCATAATAAGAATGTTGTTATAAATGTATTAACTAAATCACATCATTTCAAAATGGTGTAAACACTATCCTCTTAGCCTATTATGCAAATGCATCTTACTGCCCATCAGTAACCCATTTAATAAATATGGCCTTAATAACAATCTAGACCTCCTCCATAAATGAAACAACCACTAACTTTACTAACCCCTCCTATAATAATAAATGTCCCTACTCATTGAGTATTCAATGACCTTATAAAATGAATATAGGTAGTGTTTCAAAAGCTAGTTATAGCTAACATGATTAGTTGGCCAATTTTGAAGCATTATCCTAAGGGTATTCCTTACCTAGATTGGTATAGAGAGAATGAGTTATATGAATACCATCATGTTCATGGACATAATCTACGTCATTGTGTGTATATCAAACACCTCATTAAAAATATGTTATAAAATGGGGATATTACATTAAATAATAGATTTATGCATCCAATCAGAACCAAGAAAAACAAAAAAAATAGTATCAATATCCATGAAAACAATAATATTATAAAAAAATAATAATAACATCAATTTAATGGGAAAAACCAAGGCTAGAATGACTCCAATAAATAATAGACTTACCATATATTATCACATGATTACACCAAAGTTATATGTCATATTGTGGGAGTTCATGTTTCCACCATCATTATAAATCCTAGACCAAGTGCTAGTAGAAAAATACCATTGCTAAACAATTCCAGTCAACCCATTTATGCTAGTAATTCTATCATTGACCTATGATCACAAACAAGCACAAAAAAAACTAGGTATTACTATTTTAGGACTTTATACCAATAACTCCTCATTACCCCATGACCACAAAGAAGTGCACTAGTAATTGAGACTTATCCTATTTGGCCCCTCTCCATCATCATTTTATAGTAACAATGGTCCTATACCTAATCTTAATTTTTCAATCACAACTTAGAGTTTAAATATTACCATTCATGGCCCACAACCTCCTACCAACAAACCAATCCAACCCGCTATCCTAGCTAGGAACAAGCCATATACCACTATTAAGGAAAAATATATGACATTGTGAAACAACATTAGAAGATGCTTTCATAAATATTCATTTTATATTTATTGCATACATCTACTATCTATAATAAAATCTTAACACAATCCCTTATCCAATCCCAAATTCCCAATGACATAACTTGCTTTCTCTATATCACCCCAAACTTATAGCTAGGACCAAAAATAATCCATGGTGTTTGTAGATGAGTTTGATAATGATGAGGCCTTTTACAATTTTCTAAGCTTAAGAGACAATGTTTCATTGGGAGACCATAAACAAGGGTTCTCTATTAAACTAGATCCTATAGCCTATTTTAGAGAGTAGGAGAACACCTTTACCTTAGAATTAATAAATAAAAAATTGAGGTCATAAAAAAAATACATCTTTGGGGCACTTTTTAGCCAAGGTAAAAGTAAAGATAAAGTCCAGTCTTCTAGTGAAAACCTATTTTAGGTGACATTAGATGGGGGTATTCACCTTTTTTTAAATGATTATTAGGAAACCACCAATGATGAACTTGATTTTGCATCCAAGTTTAGTTTTATATAACAACATGCCTTTGATCAAACTACCCATGAATTTATAATAATATTTGTAACCTGGCCATCACTATCATTTGGATTTAAATTCATCGTATTTAGGTAAGCTTGAATAACTAGTCCAAATAGAGGAATTTACCATTATAGGCCAATTTAAGTCATTGCCAACCATTATGGAAGATAGCTCCACTCTCTTAGTCAAATATACTATGGAAGTCAACATTGGGATTCTAGATGACCCAAAACGGATCACATTAGGCATGTCCCTTATTGAGGAGGAACATGAAATATTTACATCCCTTTTGAGGGAATTTGATGACATATTTACTTAGGCCTATTCAAACATGCTAGGTTTAGACCTCGCCTTGGTTATACACCACCTTATTGTACAATGTAATGTATGGAATGTGATTAAAAAATTGTGTAAGATGCTTCCTTGCATTTCTATATCGTAAAGAAAGAGTTGGAAAGACTTTTAAAATTGAGATACATCTAACTAATCAACTATTCAGAGTGGATCTTGAATGTTATGCATGATAGCAAGAAGTGTGAAGGAATTAGAATCTACACTGAATTTAGAGATATAAAGAAGCCTTACCCTAAGGATGACTTTCCTCTACCAAACATTGACATTATATTTAATTCCATAGTAGGGTATGAAATGCTTTCACTTATGAATGGATTTTTAGGATTTAACCATATTTAAATTAATCTATAAGACCAACATAAAATAATGTTTACCACTCCTTAGGGAATGTTTGGTTATTAGGTTATGCCATTTGGTATCAAGAATGTTGGGGACACATAACAAAGATCCATGATCATCATATTTCATGATATGATGTATGAAATTGTTGAAAACTATGTTAAAGATGTATTAGGTAAATCAAATACTCATGCCAATCATCTAGTCGTATTATGAAGAATATTTGAGAGGTTTCATGAATAAAACATTAAACTTAATCCTAAAAAATGTATTTTTGGTGTTATATAAGTAAGAATATTAGGCTTCATCATCTCTCACTAAGGCATTGAAGTTGATCCTACCAGAATACAAGTTATTACTAAAATGTTACCACCTTCTAATTTGAAATAGATCCATAATTTGTAAGGAAATATTCAATCTTTCAAGTGATTCATTTCATAATTTGTTGATAAATTCCTTCCATTCACACACTTAATAAATAAGGGTGTCATATTTCATTGGGATGAAGACTTCCATAATTATTTTCATCATCTAAAATAATATCTTCCAATCTACCTATTTTATTACCACCTATGCCAAAAAAGCCATTTTTCCTATATTTTTCTACAACTAAGAAATCCCTAAGGGAAATTATATCTCAGGATGATGATAATGGAAATGAAAATTTCACATAATATATAAGTCATACACCAGTCATATATGAACACAATTATATGCCCAAGGAAAAATCTTGTTTAGATATATTTTTTGTAGCCTAGAAGTTACAACACTATATTCTTAACAATAAGACCATGGTTATCTCCAAATTAGATCCACTCAAGTATCTACTATCCAAGATAGCTTTGAAAGGCTATATATCCAAATGGATTATGCTTCTGAGAAAGTTTGAGATCTAGTATGTTAACCAAAAGGCCATCAAGGGACAAGTAATTATAGATTAGCTTTCTTAAGCTCCCATTGTAGATACCAAACCACTTACTTTTCAATACTGATGTTAAGATCTTAGAGTACAATTTATTACTTTTGTATAAGCAACTAAACATGAAATTAAAACCAGAAGTAATAAGTAACTAGAAATCAAAAACAAAAAATAATAGGAGATACAAAAAACAACCAATCTGTATTAAACTCTTCTAGAAGGAAATAGAATGAAGAAATCTCTCTCTCCTCACACCTCATAGATGTATAGTAATTCTCCCTCAAGAGTTCTCTCTCTCTCTTAATCAATTACAATTAACTCAATTACTAAATTGTACATGCAATGAGGATCTAACCCTACTATATAGAATACTACAACACTAGGGTTCATGAGCCATGAATTCACCACCCTTAGATCCACCTCTTAAATCAAAGGCTCAAATCTATTCTCCTAAAAATAAAAATTCTAGAAATGCACAAAAGTCGGTGTCAGTCTGAAGATGACCAATGCCAGTTGACCCCTAACAAATGCCGATCGACCCCTAACTGATGTTGGTTGGTTGTGACCAATGCCAGTTACTGTGTAAGCCCAACAACCTCCACATTAGCTCATTAGTGAAGCTTTTAGCTCCACAACTCAATAATCTCCCACTTGGAGATAAACAACTGCACTTGTACCTATATAACAACATCCTCTAAACATCTATGGCTTGTTTCTCCCTCTTCAAGTTCAATCTTGAAGACCAACAAAAGTTGAATGAAGATTCAACTTCTCCTTTGTTACTGACTTTCTTAACATATCAGTAGGGTTCTTATCTGAATGGATCTTTTCCAGCTTCAACTGTCCATCCTCCAATACCTGTCTAATGAAGTGTTACCTAAGTTGTATATGTTTGGTTCTTAAATGAAAGGCTGAATTCTTTTCCAAATGAATTGCACTTTGAATATCACTATACAACTTGAAACTCTCTTGATCCTTTCCCAAATCTTCCATGAACCAAGTCATCCAAATCATTTCCTTGCTAGCCTCTGTGACTGCAATGTATTCTATCTATGTAGTAGACAAGGCAACAACCTTCTATAACTTTGAAATCTAGCTAACCGCCATTCCACCAATAGTGAACACATATCCTATGGTGCTTCTCCTACCATCCAAGTCACCTACCATATCCAAATCTACATACCCATGTAGAGAAGTGTTTGACCCTCCATAGCATAAATGCCTACTACTAGTCCCTCTCAGATATTTGAGAATCCACTGAACTACTTTCCAATGTTCCTTTCCTGGATTGGCCATAAACTTCTTGATAACTCCCATTGCTTGGGCAATATCAGGTTTAGTACATACCATTCCATACATCAAACTCCCAACTGCTGAAGGATATGGAACTCTACTCATGTACTCAACCTCATCATGTGATTTAGGACACTGTTCTTTGCTCAACTTGAAGTGTCTAGCCATAGGTGTGCTTACCGATTTTGCATCCTGCATATTAAACCTCTCTAACACCTTATTCACATAATCCTCTTGAGACAAAATCAAATTATGATTTTTCTTGTCTCTCTTAATACTCATGCCAAGGATTTTCTTTGTTGTTCCTAAATCCTTCATGGCAAATGTGTGACCTAATTTTACCTTAAGCTCAGTAATTTCCTACATGTGTGAACCTGCAACAAGCATATCATCTACATACAGTAATAGGATAATATAACTACCATTATCCAATCTATTAAAATAAACACAATGATCAGATTGACATTTACTAAAGCCATGCTCTATCATAAACCTGTCAAACCTCAAATACCATTGTCTTGGAGCTTGTTTAAGACCATATAAGCTTTTCTTCAACCTACACACAAGTTTCTCCTTACCTTTGACCTCAAAACCTTCTAGCTAATCCATATATATCTCTTCATCCAAATCTCCATTAAGAAATGATGTCTTAACATCAAGCTACTCAAGATGCAAATCCTTAATAGCAACTAAAGACAATACAGTTTGAATAGAAGTGATCTTTACTACAGGAGAAAAAATTTCACCAAAATCAATACCTATTTTTTGTGCAAATCCCTTTACTACCAACTTGGCCTTATGTCTCATTTGTCCATTCTCTCCTTCCTTTAACCTATATACCCATTTTTTTTAGTGCTTTCTTTCTGGTTCGAAACTCAACCAAATCCCACATATGGTTCTCTTCCAAGGAATCAATTTCCTCATTCATGCCATGCTCCCACTGTTTCCTGGATTCTACCTACATTGCCTCATCAAAAATTTCTAGTTCTCCACCATCAGTGAGAAACAAGTAGTATAAAGAAGGGTAATAATGAATTGGAGGTTTGCTTACCCTTTTAAACCTCCTTATGGGCATTTGAGACTCATTTACAGCTTGTCTTCCCAAATTTTCTTTTGACAGTGACTGATCTCGATCATCTTTGATCGATGCCAGTCTGCACCTGACCGATATCAATTCCTCTTGATCGATGTTGATTTCCACCTGACTGACATTGATTTCCATCTGACTGACATTGATCTCCACTTGACCGATGTTAGTCTCTATGTTTTTTTGTGAGTGATGATTTTTAACCATGAGCTCCTTTTGGATCATAACCTCTTCCAAATCAAGATTTCCCTGCTCAGAATTATTCAGCCTCTTGAGCTAATCATTGTACATCACCTTCTCATTGGAAACTACATCATGGATTCTAATAATTTGTTAGTTTCTAAATTCCACAACCAAAATTTGAAATCTCCAAAACCATAACCAATGAATGTGCACCGCATAAATTTAGCATCTAGCTTCTTTCTATTTTCTTTATCAATGTGCATAAAAGCTTCAAAACCAAAAACTCTAAAAAATGAATGATCTACCTTTTTACCTATCTAAGCCTCTTCTAGAATTCCACCATCTAGTGTAGTAGAATGTCCTCTGTTAATTAGGTAAACCGCAGTATCTATAGCTTCTGCCCAAAACTATAAGGGCAAACCAGCATGCAACCTCATACTCTGTGCATGCTCCATTATTGTTCTATTCATCCTTTCAGCAACTCCATTTTGTTGAGGTGTCTTTGGAACCATCCTTTCCCTATGTATTCCACTCATAGAATAGTAATTATTGAAATTATTGCTGCAGTACTCACCACCATTATCAAATCTAAGGCACTTCAATCTCAAACCTATTTCATTCTCAACTAAAGCTTACCATTTCTTAAATGTGTCAAAAACATCAGATTTCCTCTTTATGCAATAAACCCATACCTTTCTTGTAGCATCATCAGTGAAAGAAACATAATACTATGATCCTCTAATAGAAGCTACCTGAGCTGGTCCCCACACGTCTGTGTGAACAAGCTCCAACTTGTGCTTCTTCTTTGTTGACCCAGTTTTGAGAAACCTCACTTTCTTCTATTTCCCAAAACTACAATGCTCACAAAAATCTAGATCTATGCTTTTCAAATCTGAAATCTTACCTTTTGACTTAAGAACATTCATTCCATTCTCACTCATGTGACCAAGCCTAAAGTGTCACAACTTTGCATCTACATCTGAAGTAGATAAAATAGAAGGATAATAATCAATAATACAAGTAGATAGATAAAGTATACCTATACTCTTGCCTTTTGCTAATACAAGTGCACCCTTAAAAACTTTCTAGGATTCATCTGTGAGAGTTATTGTGCAACCCTCATCACCCAAATTTCATGTAGAAATTAGATTCCTCTTTAGGATGGGTACATGCATGACATCCTTTAACACCCATGTGTTGCCATTCTATAATTTTAGCTGCACTTTTCCTTTGCCAATAATTTTACAAGGCTCATCATCCCCTAAATAAACTTTTCCAAAATCTCCATGGACATAATCATTGAAAAATTCTCTATTTGGAGTTGCATGGAAAGAGGCACCAGAATCTAAAACCCATTATTCTACTTTATTATCCAAAGAAAATATAAGAGCATCCTGTGCAACAATACCTGCAACTTTTGCTTCTTTATTACCTTCATGCTGATTTTCTTTGTTACCTTTCAACCAAGAATCTTTCTTTGCATGCCCTTTCTTTCCACAATTTCATTAGGTTATTCTTCCATTTTTGGATTTGGATCTACTTCCCATCTTTGACCTTTATTTCCCTTGCTTGCCCTTCTCTCTTTGCCTTCCCTTGCTTTCAACACTTAAAGCATTACCTAATGTTTCCCCTATGCTTTTCCTATGAATTTCTTCATTCAAGATTACACTAACAACATCATCAACTTTCAAGATATTTGAAGCAGATGCACTATTACTAACTGCCATTACCAAACTATGCCAACTTTCAGGTAAAGAGCATAAGATTAAGAGAGCCTTAATTTCATCATCAAAAACTATTTTGACTGAATTTAACTGATTTACTATTATATGGAAATCATTAAGATGACTAGATACAGATCCACCTTCCTACATTTGCAAATTAAATAATTGCTTCATAAGATATACCTTATTTGAAGCTGAGGGTTTTTCATATAAATTTTCCAAAGTATTCATTAACTCTACCATTGTCTTAGCCTGTGATACGTTGGAAAACACAGAAGCTGCCAGGCTCAACCTTATAGATCTAAGAGCCTTTCTATCAAGAACATTCCATTCTTCATCTTCCATATCTATGGGCTTCCTTAAAACCCACACAACGATAAATACAAATCTTTCTAATACAGATAATCTTCAATTTGCATCCTCCATAATTGATAATTCTTGCCATTGAATTTCTCCATTCTTAGTTTACTTTCTTCTACCATTGCTTTGCTCCCACTCAATTAGAAACCCCTGTGAGTGAATTTTTTAATCAAAAAACACTAACATGCTCTGATACTAGTTGTTAGGATCTTAGAGTATAATTGATTACTTTTGTATAAGCAACTAAACACAGAATTGAAACCAGAAGTAATAAGTAACTAGAAATTAGAAAGAACAAATAATAGGAGATACAAGAAACAACCAATCTATATTAAACTCTTCCAGAAATAAATACAATGAAGAAATCTCTCTCTCCTCACACCTCACAAATGTACAGTAATTCTCCCTCAAGAGTTCTCTCTCTCTCAATCAATTACAATCAACTCAATTACTGAATTGTACATGCTATGAGGATCTAACCCTATTATATAGAATACTACAACACTAGGGTTCATTAGCCATGCATTCGCCACCCTAAGATCTGCCTCTTAAATCAAAGGCTCAAATCTATTCTCTGAAAAATAAAAATTCTGGAAACGCACAGAAGTCAGTGTCAGTCTAAAGATGACCAATGCCAGTCGACCCCTAACTGATGTCAGTTGGTTCTGACTGATGCCAGTTACTATGTAAGCCTAACAACCTCCACATTAGCTCATTAGTGAAGCTTTTAGCTCCACAACTCAACAACTAATATTATTTCATCATGACCATAGTTGACACACCTCTTAAGAAATAACACTAGAAGTTACATTTTGATGGATCATTCACATTGCATGGATAAAGGGTAGGGATATTGTTAATTACACCATAAGGGGATATCATCCCTAATCATTGCATATCAATTTTCCTTGTACTAATAATATGGTTGAATTTGAAACACTTATCATAAGGATTTGATAGGTAATATAATGAAATATTCAACATCTCAAGGTTTATGGTGATTCTCATTTAATCATCAATCATGTTACATACCAATTTCATACCAAAGTTGTTTAGTTGGTACCATAAAAGGCCAAAATTAATGCACCCAAATAGTAGATTTTTGACATATAGTTCGAACACATACATATGGCTAATAACAAGATAGGAGATTCCATGGCCACCATTGTCTCTTTGATTCATCACATAGATAAGGAAAAATAATATCTATTCTTTGTTGAAAATCTTCTAGTGCTTGCTCATAAACCTTAAACTATCACAATGCTTTATGATAATCTTGGTTCTAACTCTATATGGTATTCATATGTATTTTACTATCTTCATGACCATATTATGTCACTAGACCTATCACACAAACAATAAAAGGACTTTACCCACCAAGTCTCATAATATACCTTACCTAGACCAATCCTTTATTATATATATCTTTGATGGATCTATGCTTCATTATTTAAATTCAATAAAATCAACAATAATTTTATGGGAAATTTAGGGATTATGTGGATCTCACACTATAAGGGCTCTCCTAACCAATAATATCCTATGTACTAGGTATTACTGGCCAACTATGGATGCAAATGTAGTTGTTTATGTCAAAATGTGTAACAAGTGTCAAATGAATGGCAATATGATTCATGCCCTAACCAAAACACTAAAACCAATGCTTACACCATGGCCATTTATAACATGGGAAATAAATCTCATTGGGAAGATTAAACCTACCTCATTTTATGGCCATAAACACATCCTTACCATGATTGAATATTTCACTAAATGGGTTGAAGTTATACCACTCACTTACATGACTAGAAAATAGATTTCTAAATTCATATTCAACCATCTCATCTACCACTATGGTATCCCATTTGACATTGTAACTAATAATGGTGGCTCATTTAAAAACAAGGATGTCAAAATGCTTTATGTTGAATATAATATTTCCCAACATTTTTCTACTGCGTATTACCCACAAGGTAATGGCCAAGTAAAGGCATCCAATAAAACCATTATCAACATCCTTAAAAATGTTATAAATGATGTTGGCCATGATTGGCACCTCTAAATATTCTACAGTTTGTAGGTAGATTTCATAAATTACCATACCCTAATAGGATCCACTCCATGTTTTTTATTTTATAGAATTGATGACATTCTAACCACTAAGGTCGAGTTACCTTCTCTTTGCATCTCATTAAAACATGTCCTAGATGACAAATATTACCGCATAGCTTGCCATAAAAGACTTAGTCATTTGAATTAAAATACATGGCTACTATCAATATCCTTCAAATATACCAAAATGGACTTCATGGAAACTATAAGAAGTAGGTCAAACATAGAGAATTTGAGTTTGATTATCTTATTCTCAAATAAAACCAAAATAACACCATGATCAAGAAGAAGAAGAAAGGCAAGTATAAACCCAATTAGATATGCACATACATCATTGTAGCAAATTATGGATCTAGAGAATACAACCTCACTACACTAGATGGAGATGAACTTCATGATATGATGAACATCATACACCTCAAGAGTTATTTTGCTTTAAAGGCTTGAAATATTGTTTATGAGGATCATTTATATCATATTGTATTATGACCTTCTTTGTACTATAACATATACCATTCTATCATACCTTCTCTATTGACTAAAATTATTTTTAACCACCCTATCTAACCCATTTAACCTTGGTTCCATTCCATTATTTCTTCAAAGACCTTTAGTGAGATGATTCAGATCAAGTTTTAGTAGTTGATTTAGTCATTTTAGATATAAGTTGCATCTTAGACTCATATGATAGTGGTTTGGAAGTTGCATCCTTCCTTTATTATTTCATTTCATTATAAGTGTTCCTAATTATAAACACCTAGGTAAATTATTATCCCACTCTATGCTACTAATTATAACCTCCTGTGGTTAAGCTAGGAACAACACCTTTATCATGTTTTGAAGTCCCAAATTACCATTCCTATGCCATATTGTGTAATTTTCCTAATTTAAGAACTTGTTGCTACCTAGTCAGATTCTTTCACTATAAGGTGGAGCTATAGTGACTTGAGGTCCTAATGGGACTATGTATGCAATGCTCTATTTACGTTGAGGTCAGCTTACTTACCCTTTTTCCATGTTCTCACCATTTTATGAGAATTTCAAGTTTGAACTCTCTCACCATTATGAGTTGGACCATTTCGTATATTGTAATTCTCAATCAAGTGTATATGATTAGAAAATTCCAAAAACATTTATAAAAGATATAGAAAATACTAAAATAAAAAAATCATTTTTCAACAATTCTTAACTTTTAGGATTCTTGGAACCCTCACTATTTCACAAGAAACCACTTGTCTTTTAGTTTCCCCATCCTTTTTGGCCCCTAATATTTACGTTCTCATCATTTTTTGAGTTCTCATATTATGAATTATATATTTTACTTTGATACATTAATGACCAATAGACTTCATTTCAAGCTTTCACCATTTTTTGAGACCATTCCCATATTCCTCTAAAACATCAATCATGTTTTCTTATCATCATTATATTTTATCCCATATTTTGGGAAAACTAAGTAAAGTTTATTTTTCATCTTGCATCCATGGAAATGTTGACTTTTTAAGTCACCCAAGTCAGCACAGGACTTGCCAAGATCATAAGATTAATTACACACTTACAAGATCTTAGGTACTCAAGCTAAACATGTACATGCATTATATGTCCATGCCTACACCTAAGGTAATCAAGCATAGGTTTTTAAAACATCATAATAAAGGGTCATGCCTATTATAAGTCTTTGATGCATGCCATAGTGAAATATATTTGAGTGAATGATTCAGAGGGTGCACAGGTTCAAGATGTAGACCCACAGGTCCCAAATAGTTAAGTAAAGGTAGGGCACATGGAACAACTATGAATCATGAAGAGCATGCCTGGAGTCTCCAATATTTGTCCATACCTTTATTAAAAGTCTTCCTCATTATTAACTAATTTAGTTCAATACCCATGCATAAGATTTTACATTTATACCCTTTAAATGTGTAGAGTGTAACCTTCCTTCCATTGTTGCCACATGGATACCTAGTGCTCATTAAATTGAAGTAAATTATCAATTTACCCAAGAAAAGTTCCATCCCTCTATGTGGTGTTCTAGAAATTATCCAAGGCTATTCCCTTTATCACTAGAGTTCAAGTAACCATAGAAAAAAAGTAGCACCCACATGGCATATCTATACTAATCTTGATTGACAATCCAAAATACTCTTCTAATAACTCATCAAGATGATAAACATTTTGTAGAATGATGATGCCTATGACCCCCTCAAAATGATACCCAAAACTAATAATGAAGTGGTACATGCTAAGTGGAAATAAGATATAAATAAGGTCATTAGAATTGGTTGATAGGATCTTGAGGTATTATCAGAATGATTAAATGCATAAGCAACCACTAAGCATCAAGATGTGAGTTCACACAACCCTATGACCTTGTTAGGGAAATATTCAATTCCCCTTTTCACATGTGTATTCAAAAATGATAATTCCACCAAATATAGATCCAATCAATGACCAAACCTAAAGAAGCATGGCCATAGTGTTGCATGGGAAGTAAAATCTACACCCACCATCCCAAGTCGTGTATTTATTATAAAATAGGCTTGTTCACTATAAAAGCCTAGTTTTTCCCTTGTATTAGGGGTCAACATATTTTTAGTAACTTTATACTATTGAATTTTCCCTCCAAGATCACTTGTATTGGATAAATTATGTGGATTAATGAGAATTAAGTTCACTTATTTCCATTATTATGATTATCTATGTGTTATTTATGTTTTTTGATCCTTGACTGTGGGTAATGCTCACCCCTCTCATAATTGTCCATTCCTAGAACCTCCTCATTGAACCTATAACTAATTTACAAGTCATATTTTATGTACACCAGGGTTTATATTGATAATTTTTGTAGACCTTTTTTCCTCCTTCACATTATTGAGCTACATTCCCCTACCTCCATATGAAGCACTTATGCATTTGCAGTATCCTTAGTGGAATTTATATCATATCATCTTGTTCTCAAAGTTTTGTATTTTTTTATGGTAGTATTATTTCTCTCTCTAATCTGGGCACATTTCTTCTTTGTATTTCAACATCTCTTACCTTCTTTCTCCCCTTTTCCCTCAAAATTTTAGGTTTAGGATAGTGGTAGATTTACCTTTCTATTCTTTAAGCCTATTCTCTAGTCCTAAACTAGGTGAATTTAGAATAGAAGGAATTCAACCTACTCTAGAGGCTTATCTGAAAGAGTAGAAGGGTCATATGCCTTGGGGGAGTTCCCATCATTTGAATGGGATAATTGATTCTTACATGTTTATCTAAATGATAACACTTCCACACCTTGTGTTATAGATTCTCATGCCTTTTGCAAGGCCTTTGCACTTAATGCCCCACCACAAAACACCTTTGCATCATATATTATCCATAGGTGCATGTTTCAAAAGAAAATATTTTTTAGCATGCTTCATGGGATTAGTTTTAAGAAAGAGATAGAGAATTGGTGTCACCCTTAGCTATCAAGTGTTGAAGACATTCCACAAAGCACTTAGTGACTCCAAATGACCAAATATACTAGTTTAAGTAGTCTATGTTCTTAATAGTATGTCTTTTCACACCCCATTCCATGAAAATTTTGTTTTCATGTCTTCCAATTTATCATATCAAGATCATTCAAGTCCTTTTATCCCTTCCCCATGCTTCTAATCATCCCTACACAAACTATGTTACTCCCAATTCACATTATTACCCCCTAAATTAGCCTCAAAAGAGCATCAGTGATATACATCTTGATTTCTAGAGATTGATGAGGGAGATTGAAAAAGAGAAAGGGTATAGTAGGCAATAAGAGGAGCTTTCTTATCAAGCTCACACTCAATAGTAGGAGATGATGGAGAAACTAGGTTTAAAAAAGATGCTTGGCTAGGTAAATCACAACCATAGAAGAGAAGATGCACTAGATGCTTGTGCATATACAATAAATTAAAGTATGACCAATCACCTATGATCCTTCCTTTCCTAGATTTAGGTAGGCTCCCATTGTGATTATAATCCAACCTATGGGGTAAAAGGTTTCTACACTCAAAGCCCTAGCTTTAGGTGAGATAACTCCTTTGCACCTCCAAGTGAATCCCCTATTTTCAAAGTACCAAGCTTCATAAAACCTACTCTCATACTAACTAAATAAATTATCCTTTTATAAAAACCTCAAGTACAATCATGGAAGCCCTCTTAGACCCAACACCCTAACTTCAAAATTCCTACCTTGGTCAATAACACTCCTACTATGCCAATGGAGAACCCTTTCCTTCCCACCATATCCCTATTCAAAAGAGGACCAATGGCATGGGGTGTAGATGAGGCTTCTAAAGAAGAAGAAGGTACCTCAATCTAAGAAGAGATCATCATTATCAGTCCCCTCTATGCTACCACACCAAAAAAATCAAACCTAATACAATAAGAAGATAGATATAATTACATAGATAAGCGGGTTAAAGAATGAATGAACAAGGTGGTGGTAGAAGGGGAGGATTTTAATGAGTAATAATTGATTCATGCTACTCTAGAGTGCATAAAAAATATTAGGTTAGACCTCTCTTCAGTAGATGGGATACCATTTGATACTATGGAGGAAAACCTCAAAGAAGGATCAAATCTTCAATAGGATCACATGCTTAAAGAGAATGACTATGATCACCTCAAGGTGTAACTAAAAGTGCAAGAAGAGAAATAATTTTGGGATGATCAAGAGGAATTATGCTTGAGTTTGAATGATAATTATATATCACCTCATGAACATACCCATACCCAATTTTATACCAACTACCAATATCAATTACGTATCAAATAAGGGCAAGGTGTACACATAGTTTAACTCATAACCTCATAGATGGTGGAGTCCTAGAGGGATATAGACACACATCTAAGAATGAACAAGTCATCAAAAGGCTTGTTCAAACTAAGGGAGTTATGTCAACCAATCAAGATCAAGAAGAAATGTGAAAGTTCCAAAAAATCTATGGTAATAGTCACTATCAATCCTTGTATACCTAGGCACATCACAAAGGCATTTCTAAATGGCATGTTTGACTTGTAGTTGTAGATTTAATATGAATATGGGAAAATTTTTGAGTTCATAAACTTCCTAATTATCAAGTTTAAGTCTCTTGAACTCTATAAGGCTCAATCTAAGTATAGAGTCTAGCTAGTCATAGATAAATCCAATAGGGATTATTTTAACTTAGACACATCAACCATATGGGAGAAAAACTTATGTGCAACATGGTTGAGTGATTTATCTAAAGGAAGCCTAGGCAAACTAGTTTCCTTGAGCACTCTTTAAAAGTAACTAGGGCATGTCTCCTTCACAATAAATAAATTCCACATCACCTCCATCTATAACATATCAAAAATAAGTTGGTGCACAATGTAAATGATTTAAGAGGTTTTTGTTTTGATCCAAGTGGATGAAGGAGCATGTTTGTAGGTTGTAGATAGTAGATTATATTATTTCACATTACATTCCCTTAAATGCCTACATGCACATTATATAATCTTAGTTTAATTTTGTTTTTCTAAGTGCATTTTGTACATCTATGGCTTATTATTCTCCCTTTTTCTTTGTTTAGGTTTGGACTCAATTTAGTTTATTCAGGCAAAAGTCTAGGCATCTTGATAATTTTATGATTCCATGCCCAATGGATCACTCAGTCTCTAATATTCTTGCTTAGTAGGAAAGTAACCCATAGAGGTAACTAAAGTGTTGAATTTTTAATTCAACCCAGTTGGCACATGACTTGCTAAGATCATAAGATGAGTTATGTGTATGTAGGATCTCAAGTGCTCAAGTTGAACATGTGTAGGTATTCTCTATTCATGCCTACATCCAAGGTAGTCAAGTATAGGTCTTCATAGTAGCATAATTAAGGGTCATGTCTATTATAAGTTTGTGATGCATGTCATAGTGTAATATCCTTGAGTGCATGATTAAAAGGGTAAAAGGGTTTAAGATGTATGACCCCAAGCCCCAAATGATTAAGTGAAGGTAGAGTGAAAAGAGTAGCGCTGAATCATGAAGAGCATGCCTAGGGTCTCTAATCTTTCTGCATGCCCTTATTTAAAGTCTTAATCACACTTAAAAACTGTAGTTTCATGCTCACACATAGGATCCTAAATCTATGCCCTTGAAAAGGGTAGAATATAACCCTTTTTCTATTCTTTCCATGTGGTTGCCCAACACTCATTTAGTAGAAGGAAGTTCTCAATTTTCTCAATAAAAGAGCTATCCCTCGATGTGGTGATCCAAAATTTGTCCAACTATATTGACTTCATCAATAGAGTTCAAGTAGCCATAATGAAAAAGTGTCACCCATGTGGCATGTCTATGATGATCTTGATTGAAAATCTAAAATACTCTTCCAAGATACCATAGAGATGATGTGTGTCTCATGGAATGATGATGCCTGCCACCAAATCAAAATGACACACAAATCCAATCATGAAGTGTCATATGCCAAGTGGTATAAAGATATAAATAAGGTCATTAAAATGGTTGAGAGATCTTAAGGTATTTTAAAAATGATTAAATGCATAAGTGACCACTAGGCATTTAGATGTGAGTTTTGTCCACCCTCTAACCTTGTCAGGGAAATATTTTGCTCCCCTATGCACAAGTGTATCTACTAATGATACTACCACAACACCACAATGGAATTAAAATATACATCCACTTTCCTAAGTGGCACATTATTTTTAAATAGGTTTATTCACTATAAAATCCTAGTTCTTCACTTGTAAAAAGGGTTGACATATTTTTAGAAACCACACACTACTGAAATTTGCCCTCAAAGAGAACTTGTATTGGCTAAATTTTATTATTTAATGATAATTAAGTTCACCTCTTTATATTATTTCGATGATCTATGTTCTATTTATGTTTTTTGATCCTTGATTGTGGGTAATGCTCACCCCTCTCACTATTTTCCAATCCCATCACCTCCTCATTGAACCTGGAACTCACTTGTAAGTTGTATTATATGTGCACCAAGGTTTTTGTTGATATTTTATATGGACCTTTTGTCATCCCTCTTAGTTTTTCACTATGTTCCTACACCTCTATATGAATCACTTATGTATTTAGAGTATCCTTGGTAGAATCTATGTGATAACATCTTATTCTTGAAGGTTTGTATTATGTTTATGGTAGTAGGAACACTCACTCTATTATAGGTGCATCACATCTATGTATTTTATCATGTCTTACCTTTTCCCTCCCCTTTTCCCTCAAAATTTTAGGCTTAGGCTAGTAATAGATTTACCTTTCTAGTCTTTAGGCTTGTACACTAGTCTTAAACAAGGTGCATTTAGAATAAAAGGAATTTGGCCTACTCTAGAGGCTTATCCTAAGGAGTGAAAGGGTCCTACACCTTGGGTATGTTACCATAATTATAATGAGACAACCTATGCTGTTTTTCATAACCAAGTGATAACACTTCCACTCCTAGCCCTATAAATTCTTGTTCTCCATACAAGACCTTGACACTCAGTGCCCCACCACAAAGTGCCTCCACACTAAAATGTATTCATGGGTGAACATTTTGAATGATAATAGGAAATAGGTAGGCAACATCATCTCACCTAATGCATCTAGATTCATCTTGGCTAACCCTTCCTTTTATTCTATTCACCCCATTTTATTTGTTTGTGTCATTATCTCCTATAGCTTATAGGAAATGTCTATCATCTTATTTGTGTCATTGTGTCATTTATGCTAACATTATGATTAACCATCATTTAAATTTATTTCATATTTTTTTGATTATTTTATTCCCTTTTTTAATTCCTATTTTGATTGTTTACCTATTTTTTGCTTTTATTATTATGTGTTGACTTGTTAATTTATGTTCATTGGGTAATTCCTTGTATATTACACTCAAGTCCATCCATAATCATATATCAACATTGTAATTATGGTTTTTATAATTGGTACATTATTTTTTATTATTTATTGGATTTCATGTTAGTCATTATGCATATTTTAGCTAAGTTCTCATGGTGTTTTATATCATTATGCTTACCATCATGTGCTACAAAAAAAATCAGCTCAAGAAATCTTACAAGCAATGATGTTGTGTTACTTCTCCTTGGTCACCTAAAAAATCCATAATCAATTTAAGTCATTTCCTAAATACAGAGAATTTAAATCAAAAAAGAATTTTAATCCTTTTTGGTTAAGGCATGCATCTCCATACTAGTAGGTAGCATGAATTCATCTTTCTCCTTTGTACTAGCTTACTTTTCCTATGTGAGTATCTATTTAGTACATAAGCCCCCGTTTTTCAATTTTTCATATTATCCCACCCATAGTACCAATGATTATAACAACCTTTGGGAAAATCATTATGTTTCAACCCAAACTATAGTTTCAATGATTATAAATTCATTTGGGAAAATCATTATCTTTATCCACCCAAATTGGGCATGTTTTCATTCTGCCAATGATTCTAACTACCTTTGGGCAAATCATTGTTTTCATTTTTCTAATGATTATAACCACCTTTGGGAAAATCATTCCTTATGTTACCCTTTTCCTTTGGCTAATAATTAGAAACACCTTTGGCCAAATCATTATATTTTTACCTTGTTATACCGATGATTATAACTACCTTTTGGCAAATCAGCCTTTTGATCTACCCAAATGGGTCATCTCACTATGCAAATAATTATAACTGCATATGGACACATCAGTCTTTTCCACCCACCTTTACCTTTTGGTATGTTCATTTTCATTGTTTTGAGGGACTAATCAATAACCATATTTTTTTGTCATTCCCTTGAGGGGAATCCATAGCTCATTCATTGCCTATTATGGAAATAGGCATACAAGACATTTTCATTCTTTGATAATATGTTACTATGATTATAGATTGAAATGCCTTCCTAAATATTGGCAAAATGTAGACACCCAATTCTAGCCACAACTAGCTTTTGACCAAAATTTACACTTATTCCTATCAAACATTGGAAATTAAGCCAATAAATAATTGAATCTCCCAATTTATTTCATGCATCACTCATTCAAAATCATGTTGAGGCATACCTATTTTGGGTACTATATTGTATGCAATAATAACCTCTCATGAATTCATCCCTAATCACATTGCGACCTAACAACTAATAGTTTAGCATATGGACCCATTAAGTGGGGAACTTGATCAAATCTTCAAAGAGCTAAAATGTTAATCAAAATAAATAATCTAATTAAACAAGATTAAATTCTTAGTTGAAGTTTCCATTTGTAATTAATGAATATCTAAAAATAGAAATTTCAAAAAATGAAATATCAAGCCTTTTCATCATTACCTTTATGAGCTATCAAGTTCTTCTAAAATATCCCAAACTATCTAATTTGAGATCCATGCTTATTAATTTAAAATCATAATTACATGATAACTATTTACTCAACTAAAGTTAACATCAACTCACCTTGGGTTAGTTTGAACTTGTTCCATGTTTAAACTCAACATTAAGTCACCTTGTGTGAAAGTTATCTTTTGAGGTTATAAATACATGGCCATACCTATTGATTTATAAGATATTTTTGGTGTAAATTTATTATGCCTAAATTTATTTAAAACTCTCATAATCCAATGTCATAATACTAATTTTTAGAGAGATAAGCCTTCCAAGAAGTGTTACCATGCCAAATTCATGAGCTAATCAATCAAGAAAAGGTGCTAAGGAGAAAAAGAGCCAAAGGACCTCAATTTTTAAAGAATATTTGATGCATAAATAGAGAAAGCCACTTCAACAAGCCATTTTTAGCTCTAAGGAAGGTAAAAGAGTGATTTATTTTGTGTTCTAGTTGTGCTTTCATTTGTATGTTTATTACCTAGGCTCTCCCTAGTATCTAGGCTAGAGGTGTTAGGATTTTAGTCTATTATTTTGATTTATTTTATTGGAATAAAATATGACTAACCTTCCCTCTAGTTATTCCTTGTTCACACCTATTTTGGTATGACATTTAATGGTTTGACAATTTTAGTGAAATCATAAATGAACTTTCTCACAAATTTGGTATTGTTAAAGAAAGACTTTATCTCCTTATTGTTGGGTGGAGTTAGCTTAGATATGTCTTAGACCTAGTCTGGGTTGATGAGATCCCTTCTTTGGTCACAATATTACCCAAAAAAAATTCTTTAATAACTCTAAAAATGCATTTTTTAGGTTTCAGAGAAACTTTATACCTTTTCCATCTCTCCAAGATTTTTTATAAATGGCCTATGTAGTTAGCTCTATTATTGGAAAATATAATAAGATAATCCATGTATATGATGATACAATTTCCCACAAGTCCCTAAAATGTGAAATCCATCATTCTTTGGAAAGTGTCTCCTAAGGTGATTAAACTGAATGTCATTTTTTATATGCAAAAGTTCCCCATTTGGTGGTGAAGGCAATCTTCATCTTATCTTCTACTTTAAATAATACCTAGTTGTATCTTAATAATACATCCAAGAAGGACATCATTTTTTAACCACTCACCATATATACTACCTCATTCAAATAAGGTAGAGGATAATTATCCTTTTTTTAGGCTCTATTTAAGTTCCTAAAATCAAATCACAACCTAATTTCTCTCTTACTTATCTTGACTAGCACAAGGTTACATACCTAGGTCAAGTTCTTAATTTTGAAAATAATGTTGACATCTATGAGCTTATATACTTAGGTCTTTATGAGATGTTGTAGGATTGGGTTCACTAGTCTCTATCTTTGCCTAAATAGATTGTGTTCTAGACTTAAAGGTATGGTGTGGATAGTGACCCTTGGATCAAATATCTTCACCTTATCATATGTCTAAGCAATGACATCCTTGTAGTTTATAAGCAACCCATTCATCTTGTACTTCTCATTTTTAATATAGATTAGACTTATATTCACCAATTAGGGAGCCTAGTGAATGCCCAAGTTTTATTTGGTGAAGTCAAACTCAATTACTTTCATATGTTTCTAATTTTGGGCCTAAGGGTCGATGCTAAAATCTCATTCTAGGGAAACCATGTATAAGGGGGGGTGGAGATTGGATAGATATAGATAGGGACCTAACCGAAATAATGGGTAAGAGGGAGAGCCCTATCTATCTGGCAAGGGGTGAGCCCTCTATATAAAATGAGTATCCATCTGGGATCCCTATCCTCATCCTCTAATATATAGGGATAGGCCAAAAAAACTATATAGATCTGCCCCTCCCCCCAATCCCTATCTATCCCATATCTATTTTATTTTATTTTATTTTACTATATTATATTATATTCTATTCTAGTTTTATTTTAATTGTAGAACACCCTCTTCCCCCATATCTTAATTCTAATATTATCTAGGCATCAAAAGTCCCTAAATTATTCATGAATTATATGATTTTATGATCATTATCAAACATATAGAAGTTTCCCATATTATCTAGGATAGAAGGGTAGTGGACCAGTTTAACTAAAAATTTATGCATTTTTTATTCTTAGAATGGTTCCAGAATGGTAGCATAGGATTCCAATGAATAAGTTGTCTGATTCTTTTCTCTTAGGATGGCTTTGATGTTGAATGCTTTAAAATATTTAATCAAGTCCCAAGCTAGGTGTTTATACTTCTTTAGGTATACAAGCTTACATTGGTACTTATATTTGATTTAGCTTACAACTAGATATGAGTCACCAAACACTATTAGTTATTTGGAATTGTGTTTTAATGCAAATTATAGGTCTAATATCAAGGCTTCATACTAAACCATGTTGTTGGTGCAAGGGAAATACAACCTATGAGTAGCTAGGTACTATTTACCTTCTGGGCCTGTTATGGCCACGCCCATGCTAGAACCATGTTTCAAAGAATCCCCATTGAATTAAAAATCCCATAGTTGAGAAGGACCTTAAAATTCTTATTCATGTAATTTCCATCTACTAGTGAAATTATACATGCCTGCATGTGTAAATATGAAGTTTATTTGATCATTACAGGTATTATACTCACAAATCAAGTAATTCATTTTGGGTTTCCTATCCACCCTAATTTGATTTAGTACCCCTTTATAAGTTAGCCAAATGTGGGATAAATCCATGGCCATGTACCAGTTTCATGTTTTTTGACTAATCTCAACTTAGTAGCAAGGCATATGCCTATAGGATGTTAATAACCAAGATGTCAATAGTTTTTTACACATATGAATCTACTTTGAATTGTATGCACATGTTTTTTTAATTTTCTAACATATGGGACTAAATATTTATCCAACTAGAGTACCACCCTTTTTTACTTATCAAGACTCAAACCTAAATTTTGACAAACATCTATAATCATCACATTAGATGATGACCCAAAATCAACCAAGAAATGTACACATTTTTGCCAAACATTCAAATAGTTAATATTAATAGTTGTACCTCAATTTTATCTTTATACATCATCAAATTTGAATGAGCAGTCTTGAATTTGTTAGAAGTCCTCCATGTCAGGTCCTTGAGTATTAGCTTCATTTGCTTAGTGATTTAAGCTAGCTCTTGAAGACTAATATTGGCTTTAATATTTTTTATATCTTCAACAATATTATATACTCCATTAACCTGATGTTCAAATCTTTGTGATTGATATTTTAATTAAAGGGATGTGGATTATCCCTCTTAAGTAGATGCAAATTATCTATCCTCGATGGGGTGGATAGTTATTAGCATTTAGATCAAGAAGAGTAGTAGCACTATTATTAGGAGGTGCTAAAGAAGTCATAGGTTCCTTAATTCTTAGGTTGTAATTATTCCTAACTTATTGATACTAATGGAAAGTATGAACCTCATCAATGTTATCCTCAATCTCATTTTCATCTTTCCTTAGAAAGGGGAAGTCATAAGTGTCAAAGACCATATCCATGCTAATGTTTCCTGAATAATTAGACAAATATGGTTCTTAATAATTGTCATAATTTTCTTTCCTCTTTGATTCCTACTTGATGATTTCAAAAGTAGTTCAAAACTTGATACAATCTAGTTCCTCATGTTGCATGATTTTATGAACTTGACACTAGTTTAGAAGATCTATGCCCATGATGTTTATCTATATCATCCTATTAGATAGAACCTGATGCTCTTGATTATTTTTAGACCTATTAAAGATCCTATTGTACCTCTAGAACCCATAACCTTAATTGTTTTAATTAGAGTTTTATATACCTATATTGCCCATATATGTTTTTGCATGATAAATAACTCATTACTTAGTTTCAATACCATCCTCTAGATGGATTCCATATTTACTTTAGTTGATATGGGAACATTGTCCTATGTGGAAGTGATATTAACATGTATAAAAGGTTGACTCTAGAACTAATGGTTAGGAATATAATTGTTCAATAAATTGGGATGTTAATTTTGGGTAATATGGGTTAATGGCAATTGATTATGCATCAGTGTCTAGTTTTATGAAATAATATTCTATGTTACATTAGGAATTGGCCTAAAATCTAGGTAGACATGTCCAAGATTGAGTAAAGGAAATAATTATAACTTATGCTATAATTATTTGACCACATTAATTGCCTCTATATAAGCTAAGGTTAAAGCATCAATACTGACATCCCTATGCATAAATATAATAGTCATGGAATCTAGGGAATTTTTATACATTTTGATGTCTAAGGTCTCACATGGTTGATAGGAAAATTACAATATTTTATACATATTTTAAAATCAAGTTTTGAATGCTCAGATTGGCTTGTTAGGATCTTATCTCAAATTGTCAAAGTGTTGATAGATAACACTCACACTGATAACTTGGATAAATTATGATAAGAAGGTATCTTGACATTTTATCCAAGCTATAATTGAACCTTATAGATTATTTAAAACCCAATCATAGGATATTTCTTATAAAGTGAAAGGAAATAGTTTGTAAGCCACATTTTCATGAGTTACATTTATGATCCTAAAATTAGATTTAAAATAATCTATATGTTCTTATGTAGTCCTTCCTCTCGAGGGACATAATGAAGGGATATGCTTATCTAGGTTTCTAGGCAAATCATGTACAAATCCTACAAAATTCATAGTTGAGCTAGTCAATCAAAATGGGGTTTGAAGTGGGGTGCTGGCCAGAGGTGGAGGATTAGGAGGTGGATTCTATATATATCCCATCGAAACTATTTGGAGATGAGGTTGCCTTATTTTAAATGACTATTGAGCCCTAGGTATTTTATAAACACCTCTATCATATCTAACCTTTATATGGATCTCCAAAGGTGGATACAATAGGTTATTATCTGAGGTTGACCTTATCAATCATCTAGGTGCATCTATTGTAACTCAAGTGATGTTATTTCTTAGGATAGAGGTGGAGATGAGGCCCTCCTTATATCACCAATTTAAAAAAATTATTGCTGTGGGTTTTTAACACACAAAAAAAATCCTAAAAGGTAGCCTCTAATGTTTTAGGATTGGTGAATAGACTCACTCCAAGGCATGAGCTATAGTGTATTTAATAATATAACAACCTAATTGTGGAATAATAATGAGTGATATAAATTGTTTAACATGGGTGTAATGGCTATGTATAAACATAGATCCACTTGGAGTGGGTGGAAGGATGATTATTATAAATAAGGTGGGTAGGATTTCAAAATGAAAATTTAAAAAGAGGTAAAAGTAAAGCAAAAAAGAGAGTAATGGGAAACCAAGGATAAATGCTTTCAAGACTATTACTTGAACTAATATAGGATGAGGAATTTGAAACAATACTTGTTTTTAGCTATTATATCACACCAATAATAAAATATAGTGAAGATTCAAATGAACCATAACACAGTATAGTAAAACATGTAAAAGTTTCCTAATTATTATATTCTTATTACACATCTACAAGAGGAGTTATGATAAGCATGCGAAAGATATTCAAAGTAGCTATAGCTAAAAATGAATCGATGTACTTAAAATAGATAACTCCTCCATAATCAAAGCACTAATATACCAGAATTATGAAAAAACTCAAGTAATCCATAGAATTAGTTAAAATTCAAGATTTGCATATAGAGACCAAGTCAATTAGAACTATTTCAATTTTTTTATTAATTTGAATAGCCCAAATTCTCCTCCATTTAAAACTAGGAGGTTAAATATATTTATAATTTTGGGATGGGTAAGGCCTCATCTCTTCAAACTTACTATATTTACAAGTTCAAAATATAACCCTTCATTCATAAATCATTCAAAGATGCATACACAATAATAATGCCCAAAATAGATTTTCTAGTTAAAAATATAATATTCATGTACAATAAATAAATTGGTTATAAATTCCCACCTTGGTGATAACATGAAAATACATAATCATTCATAGACTAAAGTTCTGATGTGGCACCATTAACTAGAAGATTTGATGGAGTAACTACAATTATAACTATGTCAAGGACTAAGAACATTATGAAGTTGGGGGCATTGATATCCAATTGTGTGCATGGGACTAACCTAGAAGATGCTTTCTTGGATTTTATTTTTTCACTTATTACATAAGATTCATCAATATATTTATCTATAATTTCAAATTTAAGTAATAAAGGATTCAATATTCTGATAGCATTAGCCATCAATATTTCTTGTTCTGTAACTAAGCTCTTGAATTTGGATGCTAGATCTTCTACTCTCATTACCCTACCCTTAACAAAACTAACCAACTGTAATACTTCCTCATAGTTTTTATAATTAGTCCCTTCAACTTATTGCTTGAAGTTTTCAAAATTCAAATGGAGAAGATTCTAAAAATTAGGTCTATTGACAAGTTCCCCAACTTGGGTGGTCAGCCTTGCAATTCTCATGTCTCTCAAAATATGTATCACCTCACTCTCATGATTGATAAAAATTTATAGAAACATCTTCATATGTCTATACCAATTTAGGGAATCATCCCTCTTAGAGATCACATAGTTTAAATACCAATAAGCATACACATTGGTCATGAGATTTAACTGATTTAAAGCACTAATCTTTGACCACTAAACTAGGAAATTTAATCTTATTTACACATCCTTCATCTCATAGTTTAAATATATCTACTCTATTTACTTAACTACCATCCCTAAAAACCTTGATTTTTTATAAAAAAATTATATAGCTTAGTATCTAGACTTTGAACATAAACAATAATTTCCCAAAGGGCCTATTTAATTTGTATTTTCTTCCATATTTTTAATTCCTCTACATTATTCTAATTCATTTATTTCATTATCTCTCTAATGGAATCAATAAAAGTCTTCAAATCTTCAACATATTCAATACAGTCATTGGGATTTATGTTATTCTTCTATGTTAAAGAGAACAAGTTATCTCTTTGTCCAAATTCCACTTCACCCTTTGCTCTCATGTTCACCATTTTCCTCCTCTTCACTCTCTGAATAGTCCCACTTTCCTTATCTAACTAGTGGAGAGTGTGAGGAGCTTAGTTAAGACAAAATTTTGTCTTTCATCTCTAACATTTTTTACATCTCTCTCACCCATTGGAGAATAATAATTTCTCTTGTTTCAACTTCCTAAGTAAGGTCTAATGTAGAATGTGGAGTGGTCATTAAAATATATTTAATCAAATTGGTTGGTATGGAGTCACATAGTTGGATAGGGGGATAAGGAAGTTTTTGGTCAACCATCTGCCATGGAGATGTTTCTTTCATAGGCATTACTAATTTCAAGAATCTAGTAAGACCCAGGGCTACTTTAGAGTCATTATTAATTTTGGCATGGATAATGGTTGGGGCATGGGGATATCTATTGGGATCAACTTTTTATTTGGAACTAGGGGATTATTGGGATTGAAAATAAAAGCCATGACCAATTTCTAAAAATTGATTGCCCCAGGAGTCCTTATTTGTTTAATATAATAAAAAATATCAAAATCAACATTAGTATTAATATAACTAGATGGTATAACCCTAGGAATAATTTAGGGTAAAATCATAGTTATAATTTATATATTAGAAATTGAATAAATAATGTAAAAGACTACCTCATAAATTCTTTGACTTTTTTCTTGTGTGAAGCCTTCTAAGGTGTATTCCAATTCATACTCACCCAAACTCAAAGCCTTGGATTTTTAAAGCTCAACTTCTTCATCATCTAGGTGTGAAATTCACATTTCTTTGTCTTTATCCTTAGAAGGATAATCAACCAAAGATATTACTTTTTCAACTTATTATTTTTATTCAAGTTCCAATGTATCATCTACATATTTTTCCTCCTCTTCAGTAATTTCCTCTCTAATAGGGAGACCAAGTGATGGTCTCTTTTTTGGTTGTTTTATCTTTGGATAGAGTAGGAGAGTCCTTGTGATTCATTTTATAGGTGTATATGGGTGAGGTATAAGGTGGATTATATGGTAAGAAGTGTAACTAAAGGTGATGAAGTGTAATGCACAAGTATTGCTTGAGGAGACTTAGGATATTGGGGAGAGTTTGGACGAATTGGAATGGAAAGAAAAGACATTTAGAAAAATTTAGGAAGACTTAATTATTTAACTATTAGCATCCCATGTTTCACCATATAAAGGATATTTTTCAATTTTAATTCAAACTTAGACTAACATGGGAATGACCTAATGGTTGTGGGTGACCTTATAATTAGACCAGACCTATAGATTATAGTGCTAGCCCCCTTGGTGCATTTTCTTGGGATCAATTTACTAAAACCTTTTTCTTTGGGTGAAAAGTGATATAAAGTTCATAGAAACACCTGATCAAAGGGGTGGTGATGCACCAATTTAATCATTCATCCACTCAAATTGACCTTAACAAACACTAATAAGTAATACAAGTGACTACATCATCTAACTCAAAGGAATCTTATGCAAAAGTGTTTCACATAGAGGTTCAAATAAGTGGTATAAACATGAGATTAATGATGTAAATCTTGGATCAAGGCACTTACCAATCAAACTCCACTCCAAGCTCAACCACTTATCATTCAAACATTATATGTGACTTGCATAAGATCATTTACTAGCAACTAGGTGAGATTAAGATTTTTCCAATAGATAAAAACTACCACTAGTGTAAATAAAAGTTATAAAAAAACTAACCAAATATAAAAGAGTATATAAATAGTTATTTTCATTAGCTTAAGAGGTTACAAACTGCCAATCTAGGCAGAGTCTCATCATACCTAGGTGAGGGATACAAATGAAGGCCTTAAGGCCTAAATATATAATAGAATAGGAATGTAGAGAGAGATAATGGCATGGGGATGAGAGGTATTGGTTATAAATGACCATATCCCACTCATTAATTTATTTATAAATAGTTACAATAGTCATAGTAGCCCCCCAAATGACTCTCGATGCATTGGTCTCCTTAATGACCCCTTTAGGTGTTGAGGTCGACTGGTGGAGGATGTGGTTGACTTGTTCAACTTATTTTAACACATGGATACTCCCCTATTTGGTAAAATAACTCCTCCTCTTTGTAGTTAAAACATTAATGAGATGCAATTAATCCATCATAAAGCATACAATAACCTATCCTTCTCTCAAGAACTGACTTCTTTCTCCATTATGACCATGTAATATGCACTTGTCTCATTCAAGTCATAAGTTATATGGTGTAATTAATTTGTGTTGACTCACTTAATCAGACTTATATGTTAACTTTGATATCTCCTTGTTGACCAAGTAGGTCTACTAGGCTAAATTAGGCCTAGTTACCTAATTGTTTGCATTTGATGGCCATGAAAACATGTATCAGACCTTAAAATCATATGACTAAGTGATTTTTAGGAATTAAACAAAATAATATACCATTATATATGAATTTTTGAGAATAATACACCTAAAACCTTACAAAATTATGTGACTAGGTCACCTTCTCTTTTCACATCTAAAAATTAGTTATTTAGAGGAGACTTGCATAGGCCTTCCCAAGAAGATTTTTTGATATTTTAGGATTTGAGAAGATATAAAATGTCTCAAAAGTTCACCTTAAATGATTTGAAACTCCTTAAGCTAAATTTTACCTTTATTTCCACCCAATTTTTTAAAAAAATACTATTTTGTGATAGGTCTATATAGTTTCCATTAAACATAGTACCATGAACAAGGTCTCTTCTTAGTGTATCAGGTGTTTCAAGCATTTTTAGGGTAATTCATGAATGTTTGAGTGAAATTATCTCCATTTTTATCAATTTGGGTCTATATTAGGGTTTAAGTAGCTTTTCATAGGTTTACCATCTTAACGATGGTTTATACAGATGAGACCTCTCATCCTAAACTTATGGTCATGGATGTTTAGTCCATAGACCTCCATAGAAATTTTAAAATATTAGGGTCCCATGCATATTTTTTGGATATATATGAGTGAAATTTGGTGAAATTTGAGCTACATATAGGTAATTTTTACATGTATGTAGTCTTAATATTTGTTCATAAACCTAAGCTCCACAATCCAACTCACTCTTTCATGGATTTCAAGTAGATAGGGGTGCTTAAATTACCTCAGGAGCATTTTCCCTTAGAAATTTTGTTATTAATGATATGAATACTTGATAAAATAACTTGAGTTGATTTTCTAGAGATATGATAGCTTGAGGAGGTTCTTGTGATTTAAATGGCCTTCTTGTTACATTCCCTTACCTTTAACAACTTTTTGATGCCTTAAAAGTAACTTTTAGGCCTAACAAGCCTAAACTGGGTGTCATGGATATAAGGTGACTATATATATGTTTAGGGATTCAAAAAATTATAATAACTTATTTCTCACATATTTTGAACCTTCTATAACTACCCTTAAATTCTCAAACTTCAACCATGCATTCACTATCTCATGTGGTTACATGTAGGTGGCACTGCTAGTCTGAGTGTTTGGGATAATGATATGGGTTATAAGTAGTCCTTTCTCTCTTCATTAAATATTTGGTGGAGTTTTGACTCCTATACATGATATTAGAGTGGACAACACCCTTATATTCAAGTCCATCATCAACTCTTCTCTTTACACACTTCCATACAATAGCCTAGGGTTTTTGCATAGTCAGACCTACATAATCATTGGAGTATGATTTTAGTGGTCTCTTATTTAAATTAGGGTATTTTAAAACCTTTAAAAATTTATTATTCCCTATAAATCAATCCTCAAGTGCTTCCCAACTCTTAGGAACTCTAATTATATGAGAATTCCTATAATTGGTATACAGGTCTATCTAAGCTTATTAAATATTCCCCACTTGTCTTAAATAGATTAGAGGGTTCATTTAAATCTAAGAACCTTAGGAAGAAACCAATGGTTTTTATTTCATTATTTAATTTCAAACTTACATACCCATCACATTTCCATTCTATTGTCAATAATTTTACCTATGTTGTCCAACACCTTGACTATGTGTAGGAGGGTGGACCTTATCTATGTGTGTGGATTTTCATCACTTACCAAAATTGGTTACTCCTTTCATGATTTTATTATCCTTAAATCATTCCTCCATTCCTAAATGTTCCTTATAGTAGGTTCATGTTTAATTTCTCTCCACCTATAGTCAAGCCTCTAGGTGATGGCCCTAGGTTCCTTGATTGTACTATTGGTGGGAATGACTTCCTTCTTGGCCCTTAGAGTCATGTTAAAATTGTAAATCATAGGCCATTATCTCATTATACATTTTGAGGTCAGGGTTTAAAACTCATTTTCCTCAAGGTATTCATCTTAACCATGCACTCAAGAGGTACAATAACCTCTTATTCTATATGTGGGCTTGTGTATGCCTGTCTTAGGCCTAATAGGCTTAATTAAACCTTAAAATATTTTAATTAATATCATAATACCACATTATTAGGTGTGGAATTAGTGTTTTTAGTAAATAAATACTCACTCGTTAACTTGGTCTAAGTTATTTCCTATGTAATCTTATAACACTTATCTATCCTTCTCAAAGTGTTGACTGTGTGTGAATCTTCTCTCTTAACATAAACTTTGGGTCATTATAAGAATCACATCATGAAAAATATGAATACCACCTTACACATTCCTTTTTAAACTCTTCTATCTTCATGTCACCTTCTAATCATACAAAACATCTTAGGTCTAGAGTTATATTATTGAGTGTGCTTAAAGGAGTTTTGATTGAGCTTAATTTCCCATGGAGTGAACTTGATATATTTGAAGTTTGTTTGATCTTGGATCCTTAGTATATCATCTCAAACTAATACACTTAAACTCAATAGTGAGGTCTCATCTTCTTAGCCTTACACAATAGGCATGATATGACTATGGAGGGTGTCTCTTCGCAATAGGCTAGGGTGTAGGTTTGATACATGTTCATCATTTTTTTCCATACCTATGACTATATCTCATGCCTTTATTATAGGCTCATATGACTGTATAATGTTCCTTGATGTCTCAAATTCCTCTCTCATGCATTTTCCTCAATCAGTACTCCATATCTTTAGCTTGTATAAAGGATTTTAGATTACTAGTTGGGGTTACCTTGACTGTGTGAGTGCATATTATGATAAAATAAGGTTTACTATGATATTTGAGGTGTATAAAAACATTACCTAGGGTTTAAGTACACATATTATGAAATAAATTTATGATGTATTCACATCTACCCTATACTTGTTTGTAAATAAGATACAATCATGCATTTGACCATACATTAGATATAAGACCATAAAGAGGTTACTTGTCCTATTGATAGCTCATTAATGCCTGGATAAGTTATATGAGGCTCAAATAGACTTAAGTAAACCATTAAAAAAACTAAATCACCATAGAACACCTCTATTTTATTCACTAATATTTTGCAGCATGAAGAACCTATATGCAGTCTACAAATGGAGGAAACATGAAGTTTTATTACTCCCACACATGTGAAATTAGGTTTTATAATGGTATGGTAAGTTGATTAAAACTCACTAAAATTATCTCATATCTTCCATTTCTTTGTCACCATGCTCAAGAAAGGAAAAAACATAGAAAGCTATTACCATGCCTAAAAGGAGGAGACATTATGTGTGCCCTACCTTGTTAGTGATTATTCATAAGGGAGGGAGAGTCAATATGAGAATAAATGACCAAAAATTGAATATATATATATATATATGGTCCCCTACTTTTATCAAAATTTTATACCTTCATTTTCTTTCTCATCTCCATACCACCCACAAACGTAAAGGGTTGTCCTAGGCTGCAAAAGAGATTGATGGAGAAAAAGGGTCAGTTTTGAGATTGTATTAAATCCTAATACCATGAAAATTCATTGAGAAATTTTAAATGAGCTTACCTACAACCTTTTATCTCCCATTATACAAATTTGATGGTACAAGTATATATAACTTGAAGGAAACATCTAAAAACACCTCTTTTATAGCATTTTCTCCATTTTTTAAGCCTTAACCCACCATTGAAGGATGAAGAGAGGGAAAACATGAGTTAACTAAACTTTTAAAATAGGATATATGGTAGGGTAAGTTGAGGAGATACATTTTAGCATATGTGGGGTCTACTTAGTGAGTGAGGAGTGAAGATTAGTCTTAAAATGGGCCTTTAAGGATATAAAATGCATAGTGAGAGAAAATATGATTAAAGTGGGATATTTTCAAGACATTTATAATTTAATTCCCATTTAAAAACTTCCTAATTTTAAATTGTTATATATTTTATAGGCTCATGCAACATGTTTGAGAATCATTTGGCACTATGAAATGGGTTGATCAAAGTTTGAGATAAACTTGAGCAAATATACCAAGGAAAATAACCTTGAAACCCATCACTAATCTTATATTATGACCCAATCATAGTTTATAAACCTTTAAATTTTATTAACAAGTCCCACTCACAATGAATTGCTTGAAAGTTACCATAAGAACCAATAACCTCAAATTGTTCAAATTACCTTAACTTTGTTAAAAGATCCTTAAATTCATCAAACAAGGTTAAGAGCATTATTTGGACCTTACAAGACATCTCATTACTTCCTTTCTCACTCAAATAACATCTTTATGATATAGCACATCACTTAAGGACTCAAGAAATCTAGGAGATATGATGATCACAAATAGATTTTATGACACCTTAGCAATGTTAAATGAATTCATGAAGCAATTTAATAGACATCATCACTCAAGAGATCACCATTTGTAGGATTGAGTTAGTGACATGAAAAGTTTTTAGTTATATGGGTTGGAATTTGGCCTAGGAGTCAAAATTTAAACATTTTTAGTGACTCATAGGTGTTGACCAACCTATTGTTCAAGAGGACCCACTCATCTTCATGACAATAATGACTCATATATGGTAGTAAGACTTGATGACCACTCTTGCAATGATAAAGAGATTATAACCTATGATCCCTCTAGGATTACAATAAACTAAAAATATAGAGAAAAGACACAAAATCACACAACACCTAAGACTAATAACAAATAAGGAGAGACACTAAATAAAAAAGGCAACAAACTAAACTTATCCTAAGAACACTTATTGGAATAAGATAAAGAAGACTAAAAAACCTAACTTGAGATCAAATTATTTCCCCCAAGATCAAATGGAAAAATTATTTGGTCGCTATGGCACCATGAAGTCTGATTGTTATGTCTTGATTTGAGTTCACTCAGACATTGCTCACTATATGAGGATTCTCACTTGCAGCTATAGGGATTGGCATGTTCATGGCCCCTTAAGAGAGTAAATGGACATTATTTATTCACTCTCAATTTCACATATTTTCTAGGTGAGTCAATCACCCAATCATAATCATCCCATATCTATCTTCCTTGCATTATTAACCTCATCTCTACCTCAGTTATTAGTTTATCCTAATTCGTGATATATTGGTTTATGCTTTCACTTTGCTCCATATGGGATGGTGACTAATCAAGACTTTAATTATGGACACTTTGAACTTCATGAGGCATGTTGAATGATAATATATCCTCACTTAGTTTATGTTAAGGAGTATCAACATGAGGCGATAATCTAACAAACACTTCATCATTCCTTCCATCATCTTGGGCCTAATCTTCTTGTCGACAACACTTAACTGGGTTAGTAACTAATTGATCTTTAATATGTTTTATAGGAATTATAAGTCCTTAAAGGTCTTGATATTCATTTAAAATGATCATGTGTTACTACAAAATGTCTTTACCATATCTGTGGCACTTTGTGTAATTATTATCATACTCCAAACTCTCATCAACTATTAGGATCTCATATCTATCAACAATTTCATCTTGATGGCCAACAATTAGTCCATCTCTTATGAGACTAAGATCTTCCTAAACACATACCTTTTCTTGTATGTTTTAATAGTTTACAAGGCTATGTACTTGCCTTGAAATTAATACAGTTTGAATAGATACTTCACTCTCACACTCCTTAGGGTTGTCATGATAAAGAGTGGTTATCATGTCCTCAAGGAGCTATTTTGATCCATATTCTTATTTTCTAATTAAAGTGTCTTCTTGTTTTTTACTCAAATCCTATTCATCCTCTATCACTATAGTGAGATCTCCTTCACTTGTCTCACAAAGGAGAGGATTCTTCTCAAGGAGTGACAAGGAAGATACTTGAAAGAGTTCAAGGAGAGAATCCAAATATGATGGTGTTATGGATGCTTCATTATCCTTAGCTTCTCATCCTTGAAAACCATCATATCCTTTTTTTGCTGCAAATTTCCTTGACTAGATGTCTATGATGGAAATGTATTGTCTTCCTAAGGTGGAAGGGTTGGGAGCTAAGTATTTTATGATTTATCTCTAACTCTAACACCTTGACTTATGTCTAACTAATCTTCTCTTCCCTTTGATTGTATCATTTGTTTCCATGTTGGAAACTTAGATGTAGGAGATTATTCTTTTGGTTGTGTTGTATCTTTGGGAATAAATAGATGTATTTCTTATTAGGATGGAAATTATCTTGCATATGCCAATGACTAACATAGGTGTTAGTTTACAAGATCATTTTTTAAAAAGTGAGCCTCAAAGTAAAAAATTATTTGATTAGACGTCCCTTTATGTTCATTAGAAAATGAATGGCCTTACAAGGTCTATTTTCAATAATGGAACCTAGCCTTCTAAAGACACACTTCTTCCCCTATTTGAACTCTCTCTTAGATAGACCTCTAAGTAGGAAATGTTGGAATGGCATGTGGAAAACTTTGAGGGCTTTGACACTCATTTTCTTGAAATTTTTGAGGTAGGATGGGGAATTCAATGGAAGACTAATATGGAATTAAGGAAGGAATGCACTACTAGTAGGATTAGATTTGTTGTCTCTCATGGAATATCAACCTCTCTTCAATGCTTGAAACTAAACCACCTATGTAAAGCACATCACCATTGACTCTTGAATGACCTTATCTCATGAAAAATTCTCATTATTTCTTATCTTGATGTAATGAGGTTCTCTTGCTCTCAATCACATGCCTAGGGATTTCTTATCCATATCTCTTTTGTGTGTTAATCCTCAACATATATATTTCATATCCCAATAATATCTATTTGAGGTTTGAAGTAGATTGGCTTGAGGCATGGGTTGGTTGCCAAGAAGGTGAATAAGAATCATAAGGAAGATGATAATATTGAAAATAAGGAATATCATTATAGGGTTGATAAAGGTTGATATAAGGTTGATACAAATCATAATGGGATTGGAATAGATCATAAGGTTGTTAATAAGGAAGTCTATAATATAATTATGCCCCATATTCAACCATAACTCATCATTAGTCACATGTATAATATTGTCAATTATGAACAAGAACTGCTCTTACCCTTGAAATGATGTCTTTTGATAACCCTTATCATGAACTTCTAACTACCACCCTAACATGTGAGTGATTGAAACTATTTTTTATGACCAAGATGTTGATGTGAATGCTTCAATGTTTGAATCTAGTTCCTTATGGCATGCCAAAACTATTAGCAACCCAAGTTTCACCCACTGAAGGAGATTGCTCAATTTTGCTTCAAACTTAGACTAACATGAGAATGGCCTAAAGGCTATGGGTGACCTTATAATTATACCAGATCTCTAGATTATGGGTTAGATCCCCTAGTACATATATTTAGGCTTAGTTAGTGAAAACTTACTAATTGGGGTGAAAATGGATAGAAAGTGAATAAATAACCTAATCTAAGCGGTGGTGATGCACCAATGTAATAATTCATCCACTCAAATTGCCCTGAACAAACACTATTATGCAATATAAGTGACTAAATCTTATATTAGAATATTGTTCACATTATTAATATTGTATAAATAACATGTACTGAGAGGTAAATAGTTAGTGGTAAAAAGTAAATAGTACTTTGTTAGTACTTAGTAACCATATGATTAATACAATGAGTTAGAATATTATTATGGTTGAGATATATTTTTATTTGATATAACAATATATCATAGTTAGGATTGCTTAGTTATAGGAATTTTCATAGGAGATATTGTAGGGATTTGGAAATCCCTAGATATAGGATATATGCTCCTATATATTTGTGTGTATTGTCTCTAATGTTAATGTAATATGAAACAATAGTAAAAATATATTATTGTGTATACTTTTTTCATTTGGTCAATGTAAATTATGTTGATTCTCTACAAATTTAAGCTAGATTTATTATCTGGTATCAGAGTAGGGATGGGATCATGAAAATTTGTGAGGGGCAAACTCTCAAATTTTTCCAATTTCCCCTATGGATGAGTAATACGGGTATACTCGAGTGAATATTCATAGTACCAAACATTAACATTGGACTTTTTTTGTAATCATATGCATTTTAATTTATATAGATTGGTATTTTTTATCTCTTGTATATCACCTAGCTATGCATATTTCTACTAAGTTTTATTTTTAGCTATCAAACACACAACTTTCTCCAAATCATTATTAAATTTGTGATAGTCTTCTACCTAGATTTCAAAAGTGCATAGATTAGAAACATCTATAATTTTCTATTGTCATTCAATCCTAATGTTTTCCATTGAATGAGCTAGCCACATGGACTTTATTTCTATCAATGCCACTTATCTGTGACCAACTATATTGGCATATAGATCTAGTTTTCCATCTATACCACATCATTCACCAAGGTTACTATCTAAAGGATATCACCTCAACTAAAGCGGCACAAGTTTGATGTCACATATTTGTCCACCATTCATACTCATCTCACTGATTTGGTTTGAATCTAAATGCAACATAATTAAAGCTCATTATTTGTTAATAACATTGAGTCATGTTAATAAAGTTTATGTTTATAGGTAGTTGAGCTTTGTTGAGTTTAAGTCATAGTATATTTAAGTTTATTTTGAATCAATTTATTATTATTAAATATAATATTAGATTTTGTAATTAAATTATTCAAAAAAAATTATGGTCCTATTTATAGTTATAGTTGGATTTTTAATATTTTGTATTATTATCAAAAATTAGTATGTTTTTGTCAATAGTTTAATTAATTTTTCTTATTGAGTCTATTTGAGATGTATTAGGTCAATGTTAATTTTGTCAAAAAATCAAAAGTCATTTTTATGAAAGAGTAAAGTCAAAAAAATTCAAAGTGTTAATTTTTTGGTTTTATTGTCAAAATCAAAATGTTAAATTTTTTTTATTGGGTCCATTTTCAAAGATTTGTCATAATGTCAAAAATTGTAAAAATTAAAAAACTGGCTTTCCAGATGCATTTTCTCTTGTACGTGACATCCGCATTGTGGAGGGGATTTCCCTTGAAAAAAATCATGTAATTGAGCTTCACCAACATATTTGTTCAGTAAGTAGCCATATCACATACTGGAGGCTTAAGGCTACATAGAGGATGGATCTTATTTAGCAACCTCTCATTAGGCACCATCAATGAGGCCACTTCATTGCATTAGTGACCTGTGTGTAGTGTGTTTACTTTCAACATGTGTGGTAAAATAAGAATAGATGTTACATTCATATTCATATTTATGATCATATTTTACTATATTATTACATTTTATAAATATGAGTGGGGAAAATATGTATGCTACTATGGATTGGTTGGTGGTTTCACTAGAAAACCATATACTAAGGAGTTGGTGGTTCTTCTTGAAAACCACATACTGAGCAGTTCATGGTTCCACTAGAAAACCATTTTTAGAGTTCATGGTTCTCTTTGAAAACCACATATATCGTGATTAGGTACTAGACCAAGCCTTCCCCATGCTTACATTAAAGGGGATCAGATTAATAATGTTCACAAGGGGTTGAATGTTAGAATATTATTCACAATATTAATATTGTATAAGTAATATTTACCAAGAGGTAAATAGTTAGTCATAAAAATTAAATAGTATTTTGTTAGTAGTTAGTAACCATATGATTAATATGGTGAGTTATAAATATATTGTTATTTGCTATAACAATATATCATAGTTAGGTTTGCTTAGTTATAGGAAGTTTCATAGGAGATATTGTAGGGATTTGGGAATCCCTTGATATAGGATATATGCTCCTATGTATTTGTGTGTATTTTCTTGAATGTTAATCTAATATGAAACAATAACACACACACACACACACACACACACACACACACACACACACACACACACACACACACACACACACACACACACACACACACACACACACACACACACACATATTATGTTTAAATTATTTATCTAGTCAATTTAAATCATGTAGATTCTCTACAAATCTAAACTAGATTTATTATCTTCTAACTCTAGGGACTCCTATGTAAAAGTGTTTCACATAGACATTACACTAAATGGTTTAAACATTAGGGTAATGATGGAAGTCCTAGAAAAAGTCACTCACCAATCAAATATCCACTCCAAGCTCAACCACTTATAATTCAAGCACTATATATGACCTACATAAGATCCTATACTAGCAACTAGGTGAGATTAGTTACTAAAAAGGGAGAAAAATACTATATGTACAAATCAAACTAATAGAACACACTAAAATAGCATCAAAGAGTCTAAAAATAGTTATTTACATTAGATTAAGAGGTTATAAAGTGCCAATATAGTTAGACTTTGTTCATACCTAAGTGAGGGATACAAGTTAATGCCTTAAGGCCTAAGTATATAGTAGACTGTGGATGGAGAGAGAGAGAGAGATAATTGTGTGGGTATGAAAGATAGGGGCAATAAATGACCATATTCCACTCATTACTTTCATTAAAAATAGTTACAATAATCATAATATCCCCCCAAATGACTCTCTATGTGTTGGTATCTTCAATGACCCTTTTAAGCATTGAGGTGGAGTGGTGGAGGATGTGGTTGACTTGTTTAACCTATATTAAAGAATGGATAACCCATATTTGTTCAAATACCTATTATTATTGGAACTTAAAATATTAATGATATGTAATTAAGCCATCATAAAGCATATAATAACCCATCATTCTTTTGAGCATATTGACCAAGTCAAGAAACTGAATTCTTTCTCCATTATGACCATGGAATGTGCACTTGCCTAGTTTAATGCATCAATTATAGGGTGTAATCAATCTTTGTTGACTCACTTCATCATCCCTTTACACCAAATTTGATATCCCCTTATTGATCGAGTAGGTCTACTAGGCCAACTAAGCCTAATTATCTAACTATTTACATTTGATGGCCATAAAATCCTATATGAGACATTAAAATCATATGAATAAGTGATTTTTAGGTCTGAAACAACATCGTATACCATTATATATTCCTTTCTAAGAAAAATACACCTATAACCTTTCCAAATTAGGTGACTATTTCAACTTATCCTTTCACATCTATAGACTTATTATTTGGGGAAGACTTACAAAGACATTCCTATGTAAATTTATTGACATTTTAGGATTTGAGAAGATGGAACAAGTATAAAACCTTTACCTCTAATTATTGATAACTCTTTAAACTACCCTTTAATTTATTTTTAACCTAATTTATTTTTAAAAATTACTATTTTATGATAGTTCCATATAGTTTTTGTATAATATAGTAACATGAACAATGTCTACTCTAAGTGTACCAGGTGCTTCAAGTGTTGTTAGGGTTATTAATGAGTGTTTGAATTCAATTGTATCCATTTTTCTCATGTTGGGTTTGTGTTAGGGTTTAAGCAAGTTTTGGAGGTCTAACATCTTATTGATGGTTCATAAATATGAGATTACAATCCTAAACTTATGGTCATGATGTTTAGTCCATATACTCCCATAAAAAAAATTTAAACATTAGGTCTAATGCATCTTGTGTGGAGAGATGTGAGTATAAGGTGGTGAACCTTGAGCTTCCTATAGGCAGTCTAGACATGTCTATAGTCTTAATCTTTGTTTATAAACCTAAGCTCTTCAATATAACTCACTCTTTCATGGATTTGAACTACATAGGAGTGCCCAAATTCCTTCAAGATAATTTTTCCTTAGACCTTATGCTATGAAGGATATGAGCACTTGATCAGATAGCTCGAGTTGACTATTAAGGGCTATGGTATCTTGAGGAGGTTCTTGATACTAAAATGGCCTTCTTTTTATATTCCCCTCATTATAACAAATTTTTAGGCCCTATACCATACCCTTCACACCTCATCATGGTATTTTATTATATTAGGGAATTTGGTTATGCTACTAAGGTGACCATGGGGTTTGAGGCATTAAAATTAACTTTTAGGCTTAACATGCCTAAACTAGGTGTCATGGATTTGAGGTGATTATATAGGAATTTGGGGCTTTAAACAATTATAATACATCTTTTATCACATGTTCCTAACCTTATATAAATTCCTTTAAATGATCAAACTTCAACCATGTGTTCACTATATCATGTGGCTACTTATAGATGGCAACTAGCAGTCTGAGTGTTTGGGATAGTGATATGGGTTCTGAGTAGTCTTTTATCTCTTCACTAAAAGGGTGATGGTTTTTTAACTCATGTTCATTCTCTTATAGTGTAAAACACCCTTATATCTAATTCCATCATTAACTATTCTCTTTACATACTCCCATATAATAGCCATAGGGTTTGTACATAGTCAGACTTGTGTAACACTTGGGGTTTTAGTTTAGTGTTCTATTATTTGAATCAATTTATTTTCACACCTTGAAATATTTTTTATTCCATTTAAATAATTCCTTATGTGCTTCCCAACTCTCATGGAATCCAAGAATATGAGAATGACTTCAACTAGTGTGTAGCTTTATCTAAGATTATTAACTCTTCCCCATTTGTCTCAAATAGACTAGAGGATTAATTTAAAGCTAAGATCCTTAAGAAGAAACAAAGGGTGTTGATTTCATTATTTAATTTCAACCCTACACACCCATCATATTTCCATTCTATTACTAATAATTTTTCATATGTGTGATAGTCCAATACCTTGACTATGTGTAAGAGAGTAGACCCTATCTCTATGTGTGTATTTTCCTCATTTACCAACATTTGTTACTCCTTTCATGAGTAAATTATTATAAAATAAGTCCTCTATTCTTTAAATTTCCTTAAAGTATTTTCATTCCCAATTAATCACCACCTATAGTCAAACCTATAGGTGATCAACCTAGTTTTATTGACTGTATTGTAGGTGGGAATGAATTCCTTCCTAGCCCTTAGATTTAGGCTGACCCAATGAAACATAGGACATTATGTTGTCAAATGTTTTGAGGTATTTCTAACATTTCAAACTCAATTTCCTCAAGGTATTCATCTTTACCATGCACTCAAGAGGTATAACTATCTCTAATTCCATATGTGGGTTTGTGTATGCCTATCTTAGGCATAATAGGCCTAATTAAGCCTTAAAATCTTTTCCCATATCATAGGACCACATTATATGGTGTATATTGATGGTTTTGAAGAAACAAGGACTCACTCCTTAGTTTGGTTTACCTTACTTCTTATGTAATCTTAAGACACTTATCTCTCCTCAAAGCTTTGATTGTGTGTGTGAATCTTCTTTCTTAACAACACCTTAAGTTCATTATAACAAACACATCATGAAAATATTACTACCACCTTACATATTCCTTTTTAAACTATTATATCCTCATCTCACCTTTTAATCATGTAAAACATCTCAAGTCTACAATTTTATTCTTGAGTGTGCTCAAAGGACTTTCGATTGAGATTATTTGTCCTTGGAGTGAACTTGATATATTTGAAGTCTATTTGATCCTATCTCCTTAAAAGGGTATCTCAACCTCCTCAACTTAAATTCAATAGTGATGTCTCATCTTCTTAGCCTTACACAATAGGCATGATATGACTATGGGGGGTCTCTCTACATAATACACTAGGGTATAGGGTTGATACATGACGATCCTTACATTCCATCCCTATAATTATCTCTCATGCCTTTCTCATAATCTCTTATAAATTTATAACATTCTTTGATGTCTCTAACGCCTCCCTCATATGTTTTCCTTAGTTAGTACTCTACTTCCTTAGCATGCACAAAGGCTTTTATATGCCTAGATGGGGTTGCTTAGACTATATGAGTACATAAAATGATAAACTAAGGGTGAGGATGAAATTTTAGGGGTATCACCAACATGAATCAAGGGTGAGGTACACATATAATCTAAAAAAAACTAATGATGTATCCACATCTACCCTATTATTTCTTTTAAATAAGATAACAATCATACATTTGACCATGCATTAGCAATATGACCATAAAGAGGTTACTTGGCCTATTGATAGCTTAGATTAATGCTTGGGGAAGGTAGAGGATTCTCAAATAAACTTAAGGAAACCATGACTAGAACCAAATCAGCATAAAACACATATACTTTATGCACTAAGATTATGCAATATGAGGAACCTATATGTAGTCTACAGATGGAAGAAACATGAAGTTTGTTTACTCTCACACATGTGAAATTAGGTTAGATAATATTATGTGAAGGTGATTCAAACTCCTAAAAATATCTCAGATCTTCCATTTCTCTATCACCATACTCAAGAAAGGAGAAAACATAGAAAATTGGTACCCTACCTAAATGAAGGACATATTATGAGAGCCCTACCTTGTTACTGATTATTTTTAAGGGAGAGAGAGTCAATTTGATAAAATTGCTCAAAAATTAAATCTATCTATGGTCCCCTCCTTTATGCTAAATTTTATACCTTCATCTTCTCTCTCATGTTTATAGCATCCACAAACCTAAAGGGTTGTCCTAGGCTATAAAGGAGATCGATGGAGTAAAAGGGTCAATTTTGAGCTTGTCTTAAATCCTCTTACCATGGAACATCATTGAGAGGTCTGACATGATGATAATTACAACCTATAATTTCTATTTTTATGGATCTGATTGTATAAGTCCATATAACCTATTGAAAACACTTGAAAACACATCTTTTCCTACATTTTCTCCATTTTTAAAGCCTTAACCCACCATGTAAGGATGAAGAGATTGATAACATGAGATAAATGACATTTACAATAGGAGATACTATAGGGTGAGTTAGAGAGGCATATTTTATCATGTGTGGGGTCCATTTAATGAGTAGGGAGTGAATATGAGTTTTAAAATGGGTCTTTAAAGATATGAAACTCATAATGACTAAAAATATGATTAAAGTGAGATATTTTCAAGACCTTTATAATGCAATTTCCATCAGAATACTTACTATTTTCAAATTTTTATAGTGTATATAGGCTCATGTAGCATGTGTGAGGCTCATTTGGCACTTGAAATGGGTTGATTAAAGTTTGAAATAAACTTGAGAAAATATACCAAGTAGAATGGCCTTGACACCCATCACTACACTTCCATTATGACCTAAACACAGCTTATACACTCTTCACTTTTATTAACAATTCCCTCTCACAAGTAATGGATTTAAATGCCCATATACCATAAGAACCAATAACCTCAAATTGTTCAAACTACCTTTATTTTGTAAAAAGATTCTTAAACTCATCAAATAAGGTTAAGACCATTCTTTATTATTTACAAGACATCTTGATACTTCCTTTCTCACTCAAAGACCAACATGATCATCTAGAACATCATCTAAGTATACAAGACATAGAGGAGATGTGATGATCATAGGAAGACTATATGACACCTCTAACAATGTTAAATGATTTTAAGAAGTAATTTAGGAGACATCCTCACTTAAAATATCACCATGTATAAGCTTGGGTGGGTCCATGAAAATTTTTTAGTTATAGGGATTGGTATTTGGCCTTGGGAGGCCAAATTTCCAATAGTAATTATAGTAAGAGGAGGCAAAGGAGTCATCACAAAATTAATCTCCCTATGTTAAACTAAAGAAACTATTGACCTATCCCTTGTAGGAAATGTGCCCAAAACTTGAATGTGGGTAGCTATTGTTGTGTAAGTGGATTGAGGACCTTGGAGACCTCTCAAAAAATCCATCCTAATATGAGAATTGTATTCTTTTTTACTACCATATTCATTTTGTTATCCTTCTATGTGCTCTATTAATGGGGAGGGAGGTTAATTATGTGGCCTAGAATCATGTGGCATAGATAGAGGCCATTACCAACTCCATGAATTTTATGCATCTTCTTCCATTGCCTTTGGGTTGTACTATAAGGCATAGGAATGTCTCATAGACATTGATTTATCTTTCATCTTTTTCCACACCTTAGAATCATATGAGGCATTAAAGAAGATATGATCATGATCATATGCTTGGTGATCATATGATACATGTAATTTCTTCTTTTCTTAAATAGATTTTAGATACCCCTTTACTTTCCTCTTAGGATCCCATTATCTGAAAGGTGAAATCTATAAGTTATACTAAGTTTTAGCTTTACCACCTTGAATAAAATGTGAAATGATCACATATTGATGCTTCCTAATGACTATAGGAGTCTTTAAATAGTAGGAAAAATGTCTTTGACCTAATTCCTCATCAATGTTATTGTGAACTTGATATGTTATTTCATGTTCCAATAAAGTTTCCATAATATCATGTGGTAGTAGTAGAGGAGTGTTTCTAGTGCCTTATACATAGATGACAATTACATTTGGGTATAGCAAATAGTCTCCCATTTTACTCAGGCTCTTTGTCATGTTTTTTGATAATCTGACCATTGAAGTTACCTAGATTGATTGATATATATGAGGATAGACCTTATTTCATATCTTTCTAATTTAATTATTATATCTATGATATAACAAGAAATAAAAATGTTATTTAACCCTATTTTCCAAATATTCATCTAAGGGATGCCACTCATGACTATAGTGATTATAAATTATGGCCATCACTACATCTAGTAGGTATGACATAATATGAAAATTACCATCTATCGGTCACTTATGGGGATGGGGAGATTTTTATTTCAATTGGGAAATTATAATCTCCCCAAGTGCCTCCAAATTGTTAGATGTTAGGAGTATATCTATCAATGGAACCCACTCCACTGAACATATGCAATACTCAAGAAACCATATAGTTTATTTAAAAAGTCCATAGCTATGGAAATTCCTATTCTAAATTTGATAATATAGCCTATTTGAGATTCATCTTCTAACCTTTTGTGAGCCATTATTTAAGATATTTATCTACTATTATGTGCTCAAGTTAAACATTAGATAAGACTTGATTATAGGTAGTCTTAGGATATGGAATCCTATTCTATCTATTGAATTCTCAACCTAAAATATAAGTAGAGGCATTCTTGAATCTCCTAATATGTAGAATATCCCCATAAATTATCCCATTAATAAACAAAGCTTTTAAGAGGTCAATACATGGTATTACCTTAGCTTTGGTTGTTACCTAGCAGATTCCTTACTCTTTGATTATTATCAAAACATTAATATATTTCTTGGATTTTAGAAAGAGTTAATATTTATTAGATTATGACTGGATATATTTCACTCTTCCCAAATCTCTAATTAATGTGGAAACTTAAAATTTAGGGCACTCTTATTAAATATTGCATATTTATACTTTATCAATCCTATAGATGAATATGGAAAGGGGACTAAGGGATTACCCTATTTTGAAAAAGAGGGCATTGTTATCCTTTAGTATTTATAATTATTTTTATGTCTCGAATAGTTCATTATGTGCTTGCTAGCTGAAGAAAATTATGGCTCGCTTGGAATTTAGGAATCTCAAAAATGCACTTATTTGATTGAAAGAGTAATGGCAAACTAAATTTTCCTTAGCATATAATTTTAATATATCTTTTTTAGGCTTGAATATTGAATGTATTCATCCACCTTCAATGAAGATAATGAACTTTTCATTTAATTCACGTTTCAATTTGAATGTGATAGTTAGCTCTAGTGGGTCCACTTACTTTCCAAATAGCAATCATTTGTTAACTCTTTGTGACTAGTAATCACTTTTGAGACAAATTTCAATTATTCATTGATTTTATTTTTTACCATGTTGTCTATCTTTCCCATTTTATATTTTATCCATGCCTTCCTCATATAATGCTACTAATGAATCCCATGTTAACCCTTCCCTTTAAATATCTTCATTGTGTTAGGTAGGTCTTGTTGTGGTGGGTTAATGTGATCAATCCATATGGCCTGATCTTGGATCACAAGATTTTGGAACATTAGGTTGGTATACCTTTAGACCATAAACCTTCATATGGCCATAGTTTAGTATGATTGAGACATGTGGAATGATCTTAGTTACCCAAAAAATAGGGAAGCTCAGAACCATTAGAATGTAAACTAAAGAATCACTTAACCCTTCCATAGGTTTACTTTAATAAAAATGTTCGAAGTGTCAATAATTTAGAACCCTAGATAAAATGAAAGCTTATAACCATTAAAATGCATACCAAATAATTACTTAACCCTTTCATAGGTTTGCTCTTATGAGAATGTGCCAAGTTTCAATCACTTACAACCCTAGAGGCTCGTTAACATAAACACATGTGCACATATAACCATTAGATTTTTTAGTAAATATATGAAGTAATTTTAATGAGAATATGCCAAGTAGAAAATTCAGAGATCCTGGGAGATTGGAAGACTTAAATTTTAATAACATGGAATATTTTGAAGACTTAGAAATCATATAAAAATCCAAATATCTAAATGACATGAGAGTGATGTGTTTCAAAAATACATGGAATCGAATAGTATGGTCCTAATTAGAGAATATTAACGATCCTCAAATTTTAATCCTATGATCCAAATAATACCAACTAGGACGTAGAAATAGTAGTACCATTAGCTCATAAATTAGAACATCAACATTGAAATAAAATTCATGAAAACTCAAGTTTTTAAATGACTTAAGATATTAGTTTAAGATTATATTTTCACAATTTCAACTTTAACCCAAGATGACAAATGCATGACAATCGAGTCATAGATTTTTAAGCTCAAATCTTCTTAGATAAAGGTTTTACAATAATGGATCCTTATTTGAAAAGTTTAAAATGGGGTGTGTGTGTGTGTGTGTGTTTATGTTAGGGTATTATAAATATAATACTTGCAACACATTATCTCTATAGAAGTAATTTCAATGGATCCATCTAAGATTACAGCCATTATAGATTGGATAGGTCCCAAAAATGTTCATAAGTTGTATAGTTTTTTGGTATTATTAGGGTACTAATGGAAATTTGTGAAAACATTATCCAAGATAGTTAATCCTAGTACCTCTCTTCAATGGAAGGAGTAGAATTTTGTGTGGATGAATAAGTGTGAAGAAGCCTTTTAGGTTCTAATAGAGAGGCTTACTTTAGTACTAGTATTATAGATTCCAAATCTGAATGGCCATTTTATAGTTATAATAAATGCATCAAGAGATGGTTTAAGAGGATTTCTTATGAAGGATGGTTTAGTTATGGCCTGTGAATCTAGGAAATTGAATCCTTATTAGGAAAATTATGCTATTCATGACCTAGAACTATCTACCAGATTTCATGATTTGCATGTTTAGAGGCATTACTTTTTAGGTAAGCCTTTTGAGTTTAAGACTAATAACTTGGGTCTCAAATACATATTCACCCAATGTAACCTTAATGCTTATCAGAGGTGGGGGTTAGCATTTTTGTTAGATTATTAATTTTATATTAACTACATTAAGGGAAAATATAATAAAGTTATCATTGACCAAATTTGACCTTTGGTCAAATTTGAGTCAACCCCTACATTTCTAAACTTTTTAGAAATTTATATATGTCCTATAGGGGTCTCATATTGATCTAAATGTTTTACTTATCTCTAGTCTAGCCTCCTTGTACTAATCAAGTCAACCAAGTCAACACTAGTCAAATAGGTTCAAACTTGGTCAAAGGTACAAATTGTGTTGGATAGGTCCTAATATGGTTTTGGATATGTTTTAAGATGTCTCTAAGTCATTTGTTTATCTTTACCATGTTTCATATGTCAAATATGACATTGGGCCACCTTTTTAGAAAAATAAATGACTCGTACAGATGGGTTGAGGGGGAAAACTTGTCATCAAGCTATAATTCCAAATGGGAAGGTTATAGGATGTTAGAAATAGTTAGATGATAGTCCAAGAATTAGTTATGTATAGAGAAAGGTAAATTCCCCTTGTTTTTAGGGCCTTTTGGGAACTTGTACAGAACTGATGATCTCACGTTTAGTTGAAAACATGATTTATGTGACTCTTCACCTCCCCATAGTCATTTACACATTTTTTTTGTAGAGAATGCATACAAAATTTAAATTCTTGCTTCTTTTCCTTCCTTCTTATCTTTTCAAGCCAAAAGGGGTCAGTTTCAAATGCTTGGTATAGACCATATAGCTAGAGTTGGGAGGAATACTTTTAGGGGAAGGAAATAATCTGAGTCTAATTCAAATTTATAGCAAGAACATCCATTTTGATGACTCCTCCTTTATGAATTATCAATTAGACTCTAGGCAGATTTTTATGCATTCACATTTAGAGGGGGTCACTATTTACACTTGTTTTAGAAAAGTTGGCTCTGGTTTGATGATTATAATGATTTCATATGTTATCTAATGCCTTTACACAATATTTCCTATCATTATATGGGTTTTGGAGTTATCAAATTCTTCATAAGCCTATTATAGGCTTGTTCCTAGCCATAGAGCATCCTCATTATTTTATACTCAGAAAATGACAAATCTACAAGTGATTTGAGCATGGATTAAGGTTATTCTAGAGTGTTTTTAAGAGATATTATAATTTTTTAGGATAAAAGATGTATTTGAAGTGATAGGATACTATTAACAGGATTTTTTGCTCAATTTCCATGTTTTACTTATAATTTATGTCAAGATATCCACCTACAAGTGGTAATAGTAGTATGGAGGTCCCCTTTTTGAGGTATGGGATGAATTTTTAACCATTAAAAAAAAAATTGACAAGATAAAGAAATAAAGATAGTTCATACAAGGTGTTAAGGTGGAAAGGAAAGGTTTGGAACTAGTCAAAGAGACAAAGATTGCATATTCAAGACTTTTATCCCAAAAGAAGTCAAATAGAAGCCTAGTGGGTTTTTGGTGACCTCGATAAACATACCCATGAGTTCTTATAATGCACCTTAATGTTTTAATCTTGTATTAATTACATAAGATAAGATATGTGAAACATTTGAAGACATGATGACAATTGGAGGTGGGATTTTTCAAGGATCAAAGTTGCCCTAAAATGCACTAAAACCAGGTAATGAAGTCCGCAAGATTTGGCCTAAAAAAGTATCTTCTTCAACCAATTTGACATTCCTTGACTAAAAATCATGCCTAAATGACTATAAATAGTAAAAATACACATTAATTAACATATGGATCATGTTGAATGAGGTGTACCTTTTTTTACCCCTAAGCACTCTCCTTATCCATACACAGGGCAAAAAGTGCACCTATAACAAGATTATCAAGAAGTGATCAGAAATTGATGTTTTGACATTGAATTTGATATTTCAAGATGAATGAGAAGTATAAAATTTGTTTTTTGACTCTAATAATTCAAGGGAGGTTTAAATATAAGGATCTAATGCCTTTACCAAGTTCCAAAGAGCCATTTTCACCTATAGGCAGGGCAAAATGCCTCAGTCCAAATAGTGACCTAGTTGCATGTTTGCAAGGTGTTTAAGGTCATTAAAGGTATGAAATATTTAAAACAAATCTATTGTACCTTAGGAAGTTCAAGGAGAATATTTTAAGCACTACAAGCAAATGTAAATCCAAATTAATCTATAGGTAATGAGCAAAAGGGTATCATCATAGTCAAAAGAAACACATTCAATTTCAAAGGTTATGACCTTCGGAGTTAAAAAGAAGCATGTTTGAATAATAATAAAAATTTATAAGGACATAAGACTTTTAAATACCTTATACACTCTGGATAACTAATTCCACACCATCTCTCATGCTTAGAAGCTCACCTACAGATAGGATGGTCACAGTCAAAGTAGGGCTTGAGGAAAGTAGAGGGATAAGTAATCTAAACCCTCTAAGTGTGAAATTGATAGTATAAATGGTTTAAATGGGATTAATTATTATAAAATATATTCCAAAAACATACCCCAAACATTGAAAAAATGTTTTAATGCTTTCCTCATTTGGTAAATGGGTTACAGTCTGTAACAAGCTTTGAAACCCCTTGTTTCAATAAATAAGTATAGGAATGTTATTGGATAAGGTGTTTTATTTTGTTCCAAAAGATTTATGAGAAAAAATAAAGTTTATAATCATGTATAGGTAGATTTTAAGAATGATATGGGCTTGGATGGATAACCCATAGTTGTATTTGAAGGAAAAATGAAAAAAAATAAGGTTTTTGAGGGCTTTTTTGGGCATATTGAGATGGTTATACCCCCTAACCATTGCATTAGGTCAAACCCTTTGGTAAAATTATTAATTAGGACCTATTAAATCTCCAAAAAATATTAATTTTTCATAGTGGACTAGGGCTATATATCTCTATTTTGTCTCAGAGGTCAGCCACTTAGGAAAATCAGAACTTTGGTTTGCCCAAGAAAAAGATCAAAAATGAGTTGATCATCAAATATGGGGCCTTGAAATTTTCAAGAAACATTTTTTAATATTTATTTAGGTGTAATAATGTTTAGATACACTCAAATAAGTTCTAATCTCTTAAAATGACCTGGTTGTGCATTCATATAGTCTATTTTGGTATGGTTTCTATTGACACTTGGATTTGTCCCTTGAGGAGATGCTCAAATCTCCTCATCCAATTGGAACAATGGAAAAATCTCACTTGATATGGGTGAAAATTTTACTGAGATAAATCTCTAGATAAGGGGCTAGCTCTCCTTGATGTACCTTTAAATCTTTCTCATGAAATTAACAATTTGTGTATGAAAAGAGTTAAGGAAAATAACTAAAAAACCAAGAAGTGATGCACCAATGTATAATGTCCTCCTCATTGACTGAAACCAATACTTAAATAAAAAAAATGTGTTTCTCAAACATGACTCACAACTCAAGATTCATTACTACATCAATGTTTCATATGCTAGATTCAAGAAGGTATATGATTCTTAGGAAGGGAATGAATGATTCGAAAGAGGGATACACTCATGGACCACTTTGAGGATATATCTACACTTATAAAATAATACTATAAAATACCTTAAACAATATCCTTTCTATAAATTGGTAGACCATCAAGATTACAAGCTAGAAAAAATAATCTTTCACTAGACTAGACTAACAAGATTCAAGTAATTACTTAATATTACAACATATGACTAGAAACAACACTTATATATTTATTAAAGAGTTATTCAAGCATAAATATAGCTAGATTTTTTGCAATAACTAGTGGAGGGTACTCAAAGAGCTGAAACAATACATATATATGGATTTTGAGAAAAAAATTAAGGGAAGTACAAACGTCACTCAGACATGTGTCAGCTTGAAAATATCAATAACAATTACATGTGAAAGAGGGGTGAGATGATTCATGTCATTTTAGGAGTCTACTCATTCAAAACTAGTCATAAGAATAGTGAAAAGTGGTACAAAACCTCAAAAATTTGCATAGGTAACTACCACCATCATAAACCATCAAGGAGCATTTGAAACTTAAAATGAGGAAACTAACACATAGCACTACTCAATGGACTTGAGACTCATCATGATAGTTAGATAATACCCTTTCTAATTTCCATCAATCCTATTGACACCTATGTTCATTGATTTCATGGGAGCTCTTTGGTTTGATCAACTTTCAACAACGACCCAACCCATCAACCTGTCTATTATTCACTTATTTTTCTTTCACCAAATACTTGGGATCTTACCATTTTTAACCTTCATATTTTCATTTAGGTTCTCACCAAGGTTTTTTGACTCCAATGGCTATTTTCCATATTTTAAAGTTGATATTTATAGGACCATCACCTTCCTTAAATCTTTATAATGTTTTCCTTAGACTTTACTTTCTTTCATAATTTTGCCAAGTTTTCTTTAACTATGGAAAGTACCCTCTAAATCATGTAAAGTGCCCTTTTGGAACCTCTGCATGGGACACTTTTTCTTGCAAGATGTCTTTCAGGGAACTTTTTGGGGCACTTGGCTTCAAAGGTTCCTTTGAAAAATTTATCTCGACCACTTTTCCCAAAAGAATTCTTTTGGAATTTTTTATTTATGAACTCTTTTTATTTTATTTGTACTTTTTGGTGAACCTATCCTTTGGAAATTCTCTCAAAGAAATAATTTGGATAATCTTTCCAAAATAAATCTTTCAAGATATTTATTTAGTCCTTCGTAAATCTTGAAAGTGTCCTTTCGGCTTTATGTTTGGTTCACTTCACTATGGAGGGGCACCCTTGGGAAATTTTGAAAATGACCATTTTTCTAAAAAAATGCCCTTCAGAAGGATTGCAGAGTGCCCTTTAGAAAAGATGAAGTGCCCTTTAAATGAAAATGACCCCTTTGACTTTTTTGAAATGGACCTTTAATGTTTTTACAAATGACCCTTTCAAAAGGAAAACTATCCCTTTGGAAACTTTTAACTGAGCCAAAAGTGCCCTTTAGAAAAATGAATATGACCTCTTTGGATTTTTGAAAAGGTCTCTTAGCCTAAAAAGGGTCCTTTGGGGAAATTGTTTTGGAAAAAATGTCTGAAACAATTCCTAACAATAAACAAAAACTCTGAAAGAATAAACACTTGTACTTTTTTTGTGGGATTTGTATGGAAACTTTCCTTCAAATGAGTTTTACATAATATGAAGACCTAAATTTAAAGATCAAGATAAAACTGAAGTGAATGGTTGAGCTCGAATGACTAAGTCTAGAAATGTTTTTGAAGCAAGTCTTTGAACATGAGAAACTTTACTTGTGCTTTGTTGAAGGACCTCAGACTTAGTACATAAGAACTTTGAACTAGGATTAAAAAAACCACATGGTTAGGTTCCTCTATAACTTATACACATGTAAGATCTAGCACTATGAAAATGTTTTTTAAACTCTGCTCAGACCTGTTAACATGACTCAAATAAAGTAAAAGGACCTAGACAACAAACTAATAAAAGCTAATAGCATTCATATTACATTAAATAAAATTGAGATCACTCTATTACATGATATTTAACCCTAAAATATCTAAAGGCCAAATTTATATTTAGGGGTGCCCAATTTTGACCTATAGGGTCAAAATTTGGTTAATAAAATGGTGACTAGTAGGGGTAGTATGTTTGTTATACTAACTAGACTAGTAGCCTTATCAGTCCATTGGGCTTATGGAATAATCTAAGGACTAAAATAAATAATAAACCTTGACCATGATTCAGAATTTGATCAACAAGATAACTAATTACCACCTATAAACACATAATTGAAAGAACAAACACATACAAAGAACAAAGCAAACACACATGTGTTATTAAGCACTTAGGAGAAATGAACATAGTATAAATAAAACTAATTATGTATAGATAACTAAGTATGCTCTTCCCCTCCTAGATCAAAGGGGAAAATTGAAAATCCTCTCACTTCATGGCGTGAAGGATGGGATGAGTCAAGAAGTCTTTTTTCTCTTATCATTGCTACCTCCATGCTTCTCACAAAATCTGCCAACCTTATTGGTATGATGTTCATTAAGAACCAATAAAATCCAAATAATCTGACCAAGGAAATGAACTCTTCTTGTACATGATCACTAGCTTCATGTTGTTACCTAGTCACTTTCTCGTGATCGACTCCCATCCTCTCTATAGGCATGATTTCAAAAGGATTAATTTCATGTTCATTAGAAACTTTAGGCCAATATGATATTTTTCCATCCTTCAAAATTTTATGAGTTTCTTATAGAGGGTGATATCCCCTCTTGATGACTTCAAATATATCATTCTTAAATTAACAATCCTCTTTAAAGAATAAACATGAAATCTTGTTTCTCCTTTTCATACCTACTTGAGTTCTAATACCACCTTCTCCATCTTTAACCAACTGATAGCTTCCTTGAAGAGGAGTACAGCCTACTCCATTGACTTCAATCAAGTCATCCAAAGTCTGATCAAGAACCTCTCCTAGTCCATCCATAGTATCTTGTAAATTAAGAAAAGAATCAAAGATCATCTCCTCCTCATCAAGTATGAAGGGAAAAGCTTCTGAATTATCTTTTTGTTCACCAAGAGGGGTTCCTATAATGAAATCCTCATAATTAGTCACACAATTTTCTTGATCAACCATGAATTGACCATATTCTATTTCACTTGCTTCTCTCAAAATAGGCTTTTTAACACAAAGCAAGCATTCTCTATTATCATCCAAAAAAGGAGACTCAATAAAATAATTAAACTCCTCTTCATCACTTAAGTCCTCTTGAGAGTTTTAAATTTACATTTGGCTACCATAATCCAATTTCCTTGATCAAGGGCTACAAGATTTTCAACTTCTCGCTTAATGATGTCAAGACTAGGCATCTTGAAATCTAGTGATTTAGCCCAATGAGGCTACTAAGGAGGTATATTTTTAGATCAAGAGTTCATTTTCCTTTTTAACCAATAATTCCTCTTTTGGTTCCCACACCACAAGTCCATAACGGTAAAGGTTGATAGGATGAGGATATAAAGAACTAGTTGGTGAAGGTGGGATATAGATCTCATGATCAAATTCATAATACAATATAGGAGGCTCTTTCTGAATCTCTTACAAAAGGGGATATTTAGTGTTCTTAGGCATAGGATCTTCTTTTGATTCTAAACCTTCCATCTCACCTTGACTTAGCAGCTTCATTTTTTCTTTCAACTCCTCTATCTTCTTGGTAAGGTCTTCTTTGAGAAATCTTTCTTGGAGTTCATAAGAATCATTATGAAGATGGGGAGTGCATAATGACTACCATGGAATACATGAAGCCTCTTGAGGAAGGGTGAGAGGAACTTGAAAATAATTAACACCACTTTCTAGTTCACACTCTTGGACAACACTCTTCTCTTCTTTCTTGCCTCATGACTCCACTATTTTGTTCTAGCTCATGATCTTAGGATTGTTAATATTTTCTTAAGGAAAGGTAGGGAAGGTTTATATGGGGTAAAACTTTTCTTCAATTTCATATTCTTTAATGGGAATCTTTTTCTCCTTCCTTTCCCAAGATTCAACTACCTTCCTCTAGGTTGCAATCTTGGCATCATGTTGAGGGGCTTAAGAAGGTTAAGGGAGACTAGGAAGAGTTTTCACATACACATGAGGAGTTTCTTATGAATGGATGTGTTGGTTTTCAAAGTAAATAGGATGAGCTTCTTCAAAATAGGGGTCATAATTTAAGGAATATAAATAGTTAGTCTCCATATAAGGTTTTTCTAATATCCTTTGGTATTAGATTGCATAGTACAAAATATTAACAACATGAGTACTTAGCTTTGGTATAGGAAAATGCATTATATGGGATACAAGGTTGGCTCACTTCATTATTGTGAGCAAGTTTTATTTGATAGAGTGGATTTGGCGTATAATGGGAGGGTTTATTTTATATGGTATAAGGTTCTCTTAGGATGGAAAAAGGCATACAAGGCTGATTGTCTTGAGTGGGATGACTCATCCATCTTACTAGTTTCTCCTTCATAGATTGAATGGCTTTATCTTGTCTAAAAAAACACTCCTTGTACATTAGCTCTTGTTGATATCTATTTTTCTCTTTCAACCTAGCTATCTCCAACATTTGCTTCTAAAACTCTAACATTATCTCCCTAGCACTCTTCGATTGATTAAGAGAAGGACAATTAAGAGACTTTATTGAGGTAACTCCATGAACAACATGAGCTTGATCAAAACTATATAAAGTAACATAAGGGCTATATTACTCTAAAATGGGATTATACATACCAAATATGATTTATCAATGTAATAAGACTACTTGATTAGCTAATTTAACTCGGATTCACCATTGGCGTTGATTAAAATACCTCTAAAATGTTGATTAGTTGAAAAACACACCAGGAATTCTTCACCTCATTAGAAAATAGTCCCACTGAGCATGTCAAAAACCATTGACACTTAGATTCACACCCTTGAAGATATACTCAGATCTCCTCACCAAAGTGGCATAATAGAAACTTCTCTCTTGTTGTGGTTGATAATTTCATTGAGATGAATCTCTAGAAAAGGGGCTAGCTCCCCTTGATGCACCTTTAAATCTCTCTTTCTAACTTAAAAAAAATTATGAAAAGGGTTAAGGAAAAAAATAAGAAACCATGTGGTGAGGCAATAATGTATAATGTCCTCCCAACTGATTGAAACCACTACTTAAAGACAAACAAGGTATTTCTCACACAAGACTCACAACTCAGGATTCATTACTACATCAATGTTTTATATGCTAGATTCAAGAAGGTATATGATTCTTAGGAAGGGGATGAATGATTCAAAAGAGGGATACAATAATGGACCACTTCTAAGATATCTCTACACTTAGAAAATAATAATAACAAAGACCTAAAATAATCTCCTTTCTATAAATTGGTAGATCATCAAGAGTACAAGCTAAAAAAGACAATCTTTCACTAGACTAGACCAACAAGATTTAAGTCATTACTCAATATTATAGCATATAAATAGAAAAAATAATTTTATATTTCTTCAATATTTATTCAAGTACAAATTTATCTAGAGTTTTCCCAATAACTAATAGAGGCTACTCAAAGAGCCAAAAGACTACATATATATAGATTTTGAGAGAATAGTCAAGGAAGGTCCAAAGGTCACTCAGACATGTGTCACCTTGATAATATCAATTACAATTACATGTGAAAGAGGGGTGAGATGATTCATGGCATGTCAGGAGTCTACTCATTTAAAAATAGTCATAAGAATGGTGAAAAGTGGTACAAAACCTCCAAAATTTGTACAGGTAACTACATCCATCATAAACCATCAGAGAGAATTTGAAACTTAAAATGGGGAAACTGACACATAACACTACTCAATGGACATCAGACTCATCATGATAATTAGAGAGTACCCTTTCTAACTACCAACCATCTTATGGACACCTATGTTCATTAATTTCATGGGATTTCTTTGGTTTGATCAACCTTCAACAATGATTTGAACCATCAACCTATCTATTACTCACTTGTTTTTCTTGCACTAAATTCTTAGGATGTTGCCATTTTTTACCTCTATTTTTACCCTCAAGTTCTTGCCAGGCCTTTTTGACTCCAACAGATATTTTTTGTATTTTAAAGTTGATTTTTGTATGGCCATAAGCTTCCTTATTCCTTAAAAATGTTTTCCTTGGAATTAAGTTTATTTAATAATTTTCCAAGTGTTATTTAACTATAGAAAGTGCCCTTTCAAAACCTCTATATGGGACACTTTTACTTAAAAGATGTCTTTCATGGAACTTTTTGGGGGACTTGGCTTGAAAGGTGTCATTCAAAAAAATTGTCTCAACCACTTTTCCTAAAATAATTCCTTCAAGAATTTTTATTTATGCACTCTTTATATTTTATTCATAATTTTGGTGAACCTATCATTCAGACTTTCTCTAGAAGAAATCAATCAAACAATCTTTTCGAAGGAAATCTTTCAAGATTTGTGTTTAGTACTTCCCAAATATTAAAAATATCTTTTTAGCTTTGTGTTTGGTTTACTTCATTGTGGAGGGGTACCCTTTGGAAAATTTATGAAGGACCATTTTTTATAAAAACTACCCTACGGAAGGATTGCAATGCCCTTTGAATAAGATTACATGGCCTTCGGCAAAATGAAAATGACCCCTTTAACTTTTCTAAAATGGACATTCATATTTCTTACAAATAACCCTTCCAAAAGGAAAATTGTCCCTTAAAAAACTTTGAACTAAGCCAAAATCACCCTTCATAAAAATTAAGATGACCCCTTTAGCTTTATAAAATGGTCCCTTATCCCGAAAAAGGTTCTTCAGGGAAATTGTTTTGGATAAAATGTTCAAAAAATTCTTGACACTTATTCAAAAAACCCAAAACAAAAACTCAAAAAATTGAAAACTTGTACTTTTATTGTGGGATTTTTATGTAACATCTCCTCTAAAGTAATTCTACATAGTAGGAATACTTGAAGCTGAATACCAAGATAGACCCGAAGTGAATGGTCAAGATCAAATGACTAGGTCCAAAAATGTTTTCAGAGTATTTAAACATGAACAATAATGTTTGTGCTTTAGTGAAGGACCTTAGACTTAGTACATAGGAAATTTGAACTAATATGAACAAAACCACATGATTATCTTCCTCTACAGCTGTTGCATGTGCAAGATCTGGAACTATGAGAATGTTCTTTAAACTCTACTCAGACTTGTTAGCATGACTCAAAGAAAGTAAAAGGACCTACACAATAAACCAATCAAAGATAATAGCATTCATATTATGTTTAATAAACTTTATATTTCTCTATGACATTATATTTACCCATAAAATATCTAAATTCTAAATTTTCATATAGGGGTGCCTAACTTTGACCTGTAGGGTCAAATTTTCGTCAATAATTTCATGAGGCTAAGCTAAAAACATAAAATAAAAGTGATGAAAGGGATGGTACATTGGTTTTGTCATGGTTTTTAAGCATAAATTTAGTGTGATAATGTACCTTATACCATTATAAGCATGTTAGAGCAACTTAAGTGGCTCAAACTACTAAAGAATGTGCTAAACCCACTAGGCTTCAATCTAAAGAGACCTAGAACCATGTTGAAGTCTATCTTAACTTATACCCCATGAGATGATATGTATTTGATTGGGGGATGATAATAATATGTAATTAGACATTTTTTATGTCTTGGAGTGCATAGAAACCTACAAGAGAGCCATTTATATCATTGACATCAGTCTAAACATGAAAAATGAGAAGAAATCAAACTTGATGGGTGTTTTCAAATACTCATATATTTTATATGGCTATGCATGGTAACTAGAATAATTTAGGAAATTTAATAAGCTCCCTTGGTATCAATCTTGTGTAATTTGGAGGCAAGTTTAATGTCCAAGTTTTATGAATCAAGCTTAATACCTAAAATTGCCCAGAACCCTGGTTATGACCCAATGAGGAAAATGAGCTTGAAAAATCATTATAATGGAATATTTTTGCAAGGAAACATATTGTATCATGGATATAAATCATGCAGGATCTCACACATGTAAGGATGTGTATGAAACTATATGGAAATTATGTAAAATTGGGTTTTTATCACCATTTTCAAAATTTTTTAGGGTATATGATGTTTCGAATGGGTTAATATAGTTTGATGTGAATATATATACCTATTATAACTCCATATTTTAATTTTATACTATTTAAAATTTTATAAGTGTCTAAACTAAAGCTCTACTTTTAGCTAGTCAAAATTGGCATTATGTACACAAGGGTGAAAAGTGTGGAAACCTCAATTAGTTTCCATTTTAAGGTGATTTTGAGAGGTCTAAGGCCATGGATAAATTTACAAATGTATTTCAATCCATCCCATTTATTTTCATGGGAAATTTAATATTTTTAATGCAAAGTGTAAGGGATGACTAAAAATAGGGAGTTTCAAGACTATAGGCAATGATTACTCTTTTCCAAGAATTTCTAAATGAGTAAGATCAGAACCAATGAATGAAATTGAATTTTTAAGGCCTTCCCTCTCATCCCAATCACCATACTTGTCCCTAGTAAATATGGGTATGTTCAAACAAATGCAAATCATGAAGGCATTTTTTTTGCCAAGTTTAAAGGTTTTGTGCCACTTTTCACAATTTTCATGACTTGTTTTGGACAATTAGACATCCTAACATTCCATGGATCACCTAAAATCTCTTATCCATTCATTTATAACTGATATTATCAAGTTAAAACATGTCCAAGTGACCTTTGGACTTCCTTTGCTTGGTTCTTCTCTTGAAAGCTATAAATTTTGTATCCTTTTAGCTCTTTTGGTAGCCTCTATTGGTTGATGGGGAACATATAGAAAAATTTATACTTGAAATACTCTTGAAGAAATATATAAGTGATTTTTCCACTCACATGTTATACTATTGAGTATTGATCTGAATCTTGTTGGTCTTGTCTAGTGAAAGATCTTTTTTTCTAGCATGTCAATCTTGGTTGTCTACCAATTTGCAAAAAGGATATTTTTATAGGTATTTTTTATTATTTTTTATAAGTGTATAGGTGTATTATAAGTGTTTCATAAATTTATTCCCTTCATGTAATCATTTATTACCCTCCTAAGTATCAAATACCTTCTTGAATCTAACCTATGAAACATTGATGTGACAATGCATCCTATGTTGTGAGTTTTACATGAGATAGTTTTGTTTGTCTTTAAGTAGTGGATTTTGAGTCAAGCAGAAGGATATTCAATATTGGTGCATCACCTTTTTTTGTTTTCTTATTTTTTTTCCTAATCCCTTTTCATCTACTAGTTGATAGGTAAAGAAGAGATTCAAAGAGTGCATCAAAGGATCTAGTCCTTATAGAGATTCATCTCTCAACATTGTCACCCATAACAAGAGGGATGTCTCCATAGTGCCACTTGGATGAGAATAGTTAGGCATCTCCTCAAGGTTTAAAATACAAATTATAACATTTTTTGGCATGCCTGATGGGACTTCTAAGTCCCAGAAGATTGTCCAAGATTGGTGTTGGTCTTATCATAGTTGTAACTACAAGAGCATCTACATTCAATACCTAGAAACTCTATTAAATATTTCAAGTCTTTAATTGATGATCAATTCCTAATTTACATGCCAAAGGCAACCACTATGTCTACTATTAAAGGTATACCCTTTTATTTTGTGTAATTACCTTTATATTCTGCCAAAAGGTTTAGGGTTGTCAATACACATCCTTATTCAAGAGAGTTGGTGTTTAAGAAGTATAAGATCTTGTTTAGTTCAGGCCCTAATACACAAAGTTTACATTTCAATATGGAAAGGAGGAAACATTTTGTGCCTTTCACTAGATCATCTCCTTTAAACCTTGCCTAATATCATCAAATTCTGAGAGGAACCCTTAAGAGTGCTCCATCTTTTAGTGGAGAGGGTTATATTACTACCATTGAGCACATTAGAAACATAGAAAACTTATCTAATATCCATAATATCACTCAAGAGAATGTGGATATTAGGTTGTTGGATTTATCTTTCAAAGTAATTATTTTTGACTGGTATGGGACTCTACCTAAAAACTCTATTGGTTCATGGGATAAACTAGAAAATCTATTGACTAAGAGGTTTGGAAAGAAGACTGACTATTTATCTCTAGCTGAGCAATTGACCACTATAAAGAGGTTACCACATGAGTTTATGCAATATTTTAACACTAGTTTTCAAAAAACATGGGATATAATTCCAGATTTTGTGAGGCCTACTCCAAACTATGCATTCATGTACTATCTAAAAGCATTGAATAGTGATGTAGCTATGATGATGAAATATATGGGTGGGAATACAATTCTTGATACCTATGATATATCCATAAATTTTGATTATTTTCTTATTCAAGTAGGAAAGATTCATCTTAGGCTCCAATGCCATTATTCCCTAATTTTTAGCCTCCTAGTCAAGTGGCATTACCTACCTTAGCTCATTTTCATAGTAATGAGAAATCTACCATCGTTCCTTCCAATGAGATGCATGAAGTTAAAATTTTGTTACAAAGTGTCAGTAATGAGTTAATTTCCTTCAAAAGGTAATAGGCCCAAATTTATAGGCCATACCAATCCTAAAATTATTTTGGACAAACCAATCGACCTCCTTTTCAACGTAATGCTAAAGGACAAGGTCAAATCACCCAAGCTAGGCCTTATAAAATCTATAATCCTAATTTTCCCTCATATTCTAAAGCTCATCCCCACTCAAAATAACTTGGTTCAAGAATAAACATGTTATCCATGTTTTGAGCAAAATCAAGAACAAGTTACTTATGCAAATGAAATGCACAATCAAACCATGGAAATGCAAGGAAACCAAGCACCAAAAGTTCCAAATTTGGAGATTTCAATACAACATGGGATGGAAAATTGTCAAATTAAATCTAATTTTACTCTCATAAATCACTTAGAGGGATATTTTTGTGCCATAAATCATTTGGCAAACCCAAACAACATCAATGCTAGTGTATCTTCTAATAATATATCCAAAAGTAAGGTTGTTGAATAGGCTCAAGAAGCCAATCAAGGACATTTTTTGACCCCTACATCATCTCCAATGGTGATTCGGTCTAGTTCAGCTCCAAAGGTGAAAGAAAATTATACTTCCTAATTTGAGTAATCCTTATATAAATGTGGTATACTAGATAAAGAAGATACACATAAATATATCAGTATGCGAATCTTAATAAATACCAAGTTAGAAAGATATACTAAAAAAAGAATTTCATGGATTGGGTAAGCAAGTTGGCTCATCTAGGAATTACAATCTTGTCCTAGTTAATGGAATTCAACCTATAGATTATCAAGTGAAAAAGAATGAGAAAACTCCTCATTTCTACCTATATATAATAATTTGTGATTTTTAGGTTCATAATTGCATCATAGATATTGGGGCTAGTACTTTTGTCATGCCCAAATGTATAGTGGATAAATTAGGCCTCAAATATGAGCTAATGAGTAAGGGAGTCTTACAATTGGATGGATCACCAACCAATAAATCAGGGGTATTTAAAGATTTGAATTTGATTCTTCATGATGTTCCTAAATTTTCTATTCCTCATGATTTGGTGGTGGTCTATTTACCCCCATACTTTGCCCTTTTCTTGTCAAGATATTTTACAGCTAAAATAGGTGGATACTTGATAGCCAATTGGTCTTACATAGTGTTTAAGACAAAGTATGGCACTAAAGTGAAGATTGAGTTAGAACCTATTTATAATGATCACTTGGATCCCTACTCACCTAAGTTGTAAAATGTTAACTATGCTATCATTGATGAAGAAGAACTTCAAATTGACCAATCTCTATCATCTCCCATTGAAGGAGTTTCTGATTTGTTCCTAGATAAATGGGGAGATGAGAATTATGAGCATCATCCTTACAATTTTATTGAAGAATATAGTATTGGGGTGTATTATGTGAATGATGATTCTTTTATACCAAACTTAGTGAATCCAAGTAAGGATTGAATGGTTTATGGCAGCTCTTCTTTGATGGGTCAAGAAGCAAGATTGGGGTAGGTGGTGGAACATTGCTAGTTCACCTTCTAAAGGAAGGTACTATTCAACCTTTAGATTTAAATTATCATGAAATTATAATTTGGTAGAATATGAGTCCCTTATTCATGTGCTTTAATGGGATAGTAAAAGAGGTATTAAAGAGTTGCAAGTATATGAAGATAGTGAGCTTGTTGTGAACCAAGTTAGAGGCCAGAATTTGACTAAAAACTCATTGTTCAAGTCCTATAAGCATAGGATTTGGGATCTTATGGAATATTTAAAGGCTTTAAAAATCATATATATTCCAAGAGAGGACAATAATCATGATGATAGGTTGGCATCTATTGAACCTCAATTTGATAGTCCAAGAGGTATAAAAGAGGACAAAAACCAACCTCATCTAGAGGGGATTGTTAGGCCCTCCATACCAGATAATGTCACTAATTGGTAGGTATTTGATAATGACCAGTAAATATATATTTTTATACAAGAGGAGACTTATTTTTCTCCTTAAAATCAGTCCAAACTATAGCAGTAATATGGAAGGCAGATTGTCCAATTAAAGTCTAATAAGCTTCTCAAAGGCCTAATGACTCTTGAAAGCATATTTAGTGAGGATGACTAGATAAAGAAGGAGAAGGTAAGCATGCATTCTAAGAAATAAAACTAGATAAGGTATAAATATTTGAAAATAATATACTTTCACTTGGAAAAGTATGCCCTAATCAAGAGAAGCATGACTTCATTAAGTTATGCAAGGAGTTTAGTGATGTTTTTACATGGGAGTATAGTGACTTGAAGGGTTTTAATCTAAGCCTAGCTCAACACACCATAGAGCTAGTTGAAAATTCCAATACTATCAAGAAAACACAAATCCCAATCAATCTTAAGATTGAATCCCTCGTGAAGAAAGATCTCACCATGTTGATTGAGTCTACAATCATCTTTCCTATCAAGCATTCTTCTTGGTTGACCAACTTAGTCCCTATTAGAAAGAATAATGGGGAGATCAGGTTGTGTGTTGACTTTATGGACTTGATTAGAGTCTCTTTGAGAGATAATTATCCCCTCACTTCTATGGAGCAAATTATACAAGTTGTGGTAGGTAGTGAGAGGTTTTCTCTCCTAGATGGGTATTCTAAGTATAATAAAATTTTGGTAAAGGAAAGTGACCAATATAAGACAACCTTCACTACCAAATGGGGTACATATGAATATAGTAAGATGCCTTTTGTATTTTCAAATGTTGGGGCTACTTTAAAACATGTAATAGATATGGATTTTCAAGGACTAACAAATGACATTGTATTGGTATATCTTGATGATGTGACAATTTTCTCCAAGGATGCAAACGATCAGTTGAATCACCTAAGGAATATTTTTTAAATATGTAGAGAGTTTGGGATATATCCAATCCCAATTAATTTTTTTTTATTTTCCATTAAGGAAAAATATTAGGAAACATTGTCTCCAAGAAGGGCTTATCCATTGATCTAGAAAGGGTGAATGCCATCTTGGCATTGTCTTTGCCTAAACATAAGAAAGGTTTTCAAATTTTCTTAGGTAAAATAAATTTCATAAGGACATTCAGTCCTAATTTTCATACCTTGGTTAAGCCTCTAAACTCTATGGTAAGGAAGGGTGAAGTGTTCACTTGGATAAGAAGGAGAAAGGAAAGTTTTGAAGAGATCAAATAATCCATTGCCCAAGCTCCTACTCTTGTAAGTCAAAAACTTTCCAAGGATTTCAATTTGTATACTTTTGGGAATGAATAGATAATTTATACTATGCTCACTTAAGAAAATATTGAGAATTTAGAATAGCCTATTTCCTTCTTTAGGCAAGGTTTAGAAGGCTATGAGGTAAAATAAACTTATGTTGAGAAGTAAGTACTTTCAGTTATAAGGAGTCTAAATAAGTTTAAGCATATATTGTCTAATAATAAAATTCTTATTTTTATACCTCATCCTAGTGTAAAATTCTTTCTACTTAGTAGGTATTTTAATGTGAAGAGAGCAAATTGGATCACAAAAGTGATGGACTATGATGTGGAAATCAAAACAACCAATCTAGTAAAGGGAAAAGGGTTGTGTGAGCATCTTGCTTCAAACTTGAAAGAAAAAAAGGAGGTTTTTTTAGCACTTCATGATGACCCTATGACAATTTTACCTTCATCCATGAGGAGTTAGACACAATATATTATCCATTTCCTTTAAACCAGTGAGTGTCCACAAGGCCTAGATAGAACTAAAGGAAGGAACTTTAGATTGCAATCCACTCCTTATGTACTTGTTCATGGAGTGAGTTTTAGGAAGTATTTTTTAGGTGTTTTATTAAGGCATATTGATTTAGATTATATTGAAAAACTACTATTTGAATTTCATGATGGACCAACCGGTGGTCACTTTTCTCCAAGAACCACAGCTACTAGGATTACAAGGGTTGGATACTTTTGGCCTAGCTTGTTCAAGGACACTCTTGATTGGGTAAGTAAATGTCCAAAATTATCTCTCTTTTATGGAAAACAAAATCTTCTTGCTTTTCCTCTTCATCTAATCTAATTTGATGCACCCTTTATGTAATGGGGTTTAGATTTTATATGCTTAATCAATCCACCTTCTAATGTTGGTCACAAGTAGGTGTTGATTGTTACAAATTAATTCACAAAATGGGTGGAGGATATATCTTTCAAGGAGGAAAATAAAATCTCACTTCTTGAATTTTATGAAGGTATAGTGACATGTTTTAGATCTCTTTCAATATTAATCTCAGATAATACATTAGCTTTTCTTGGAATAAGGACATGTTAATAGACTTTGAAGCATGGCATCTATCTTAGCACCTCCTCTAACTATTATCCCCAGGGGATTGGGCTATCTAAGTCCACAAAAAAGAACCTAATCAAGATCATAAAGAGAACAATGGAGGAGAACTAAAGGACTTGGCATTCCAAACTAAATATATCCCTTTGGGCTGATAAGATTGATCCAAAAAGAGTAATTAGAAACTCACCATACACAATTGTTTATGGAAGAGAAGCTAAATTGCCTATTTTACTTGAGTTACCATATTTGTATCTCACCTACCAGCTACAATTGATGGAGAATGAGAGTATGGAAGTTAGGTTATATGAGTTGATGGAGCTTAAAGAAATAAGAGATCAAGCTATGTAAACTATGACCACTAACCAAGAATAAATAAACTAGTATTTTGACAAGAAATCCATGTTAAGGAGTTTTAATGAAGGAGACATTGTCCTAAAATGGGATGAAGATGGGGACAAACCAAGAAAACACATAAATTTTGATGCTTTGTGGAGTGAACCATATGTGATCACATAGTGCAAACAACACAATGATTTCTAAATATCAAGGTTAGATAGAGAGGATACTAATATCCCAGTCAATGAGATACATCTCAAACATTTCTACTAAGTTTCTCCTCTCCCTTTGTACATAATTTCTTGTTTACCTTGTGTTCCCTTAGTGCCTATGCACAAGTGTGAGCTTATCTTATGTCTTATCTTGTGTTCTTTTTTCTTGATCTTCTTGTTGTTGTTGGTGTGGTGTGTTTTCTTTTGTTTTGCTTTGGCATATACTTGTTAGTCATCTTCTAGAATCCATTGACTCCATTGGCCATTAGTTGGATAAGGCTACTAGTCCCTAACATAGCTAAGGATGTTACCCCTAAGAATTACCAATAGTGTTGACCAAATTTGACCTTTGATCAAATTTTAGTCAACAAATAGATTTAAAAACTTTTTAGAAGTTTTTATATGTCATATACGGATCTCATATTGATCTAAATGTTTTACTTATCCCTAGTCTAGCCTTGGTCTAAGTCTAGTCTCTTTGTACTAGTCAAGTCAACCAAGTCAACCCTAGTCAAATAGGGTAAAACTTCATCGAAGGTCAAAATTGTGTTGGGTAGTTATTAATATGGTTTTGGATATGCTTTAATATGTCTCTAATTCATTTATTTTTACCAAGTTTCATATGTTAATATGCCTTTCGGCCAACTTTTTAACAAAAAAATGACTTGTACGGATGGGTTGAGGGGGAAAACTTGTCATCAGGTTGTAGTTCAATGTGGAGAAGGTCATAGGATGTTATAAATGGTTATGTGATAGTCCAAGAATCATTTATCTATAGAGAAAGGCAATTTCCTTTTGTTTTTAGGGCCTTTTGGGCACTTGTATGAAATTGATGATCACACTTTTAGGTAAATACATGATTTATGTGCCTCTTCACCTTCCCATGGTCATTTCCATGTTTGGTTTATATAAAATTCATTAAAATTTTCAATTCTTGCTTCTTTTCCTTCTTTCTTGTCTTTGTAAGCTAAAAGGGGTTAGTTTCAAACACTCGGTATGGGCCATACAGCTCGATTTGGGAGGAATGCTTTTAGAAAAAGAAAGGCATCTAAGTATACTTCAAATTCATAGAAATAAATTCCATTTTTGTAACTCCTCTTTATGATAAACTAGTTAGACTCTAGGCAGCTTTTTATGTATTCACATCTAGAGAGGGTCATTATTTGCACTTGTTTCAAAAAAGTTGGCTTTGGTTTGATGATTCTAATGATTTCACATTTTATCTAATGCCTTTACATAGGCTTTCCTATGATTATATAGGTTTTGGAGTTATAAAATGCTTTTGAATCATCTTCTACACTTATTCTTGGCCATAAAGCACCCTCACTATTCTATACCCAAAAAATGACAAATCTATAGGTGCTTTGAATGTGGATTAAGGTTGTTTTAGAGTGTTTTTGAGGAGAGATTATCATTGTTTAGGTTGATAGATGTATTTTAAGTGATAGGAGACTATTAACAAGCTTTTATTACTTAATTTACATGTTTTGCTTATATTTTATGTCAAGATATCCACCTACAGGTTGTAATAGCAGTATGGAGGTCCTCTTTTTAAGGAATCAGATCCAGTTCAAACCCTTCCCAAAAATATTGACAATATAAAGGAATCAAGATAGTTCATACAAGGTGTTAAGGTGGCAAGGAAAGGTTTGGAACTAGTTATGGAGATAAAAACTGCATATTTAGGACTTTTGTCCCAAAAACAATCAAACATAGGCCTAGTAGGTTTTTGGTGACCTCAATAAACATGACCTTGAGGTCTTCTCATGAACCTTAATGCTTTAATCTTGTATTCATTTCATAGTAAAATATATTTGAAAATTTTTAAGACATGGTGACAATTAGAGGTGGGATTTTTCAAGGCTCAAAGTTTCCCTTAAATGCACTAAAACTAGGTAGTGTAGTCTACAGGATTCAACCTAGAAGAGTATCTTCTTCAACCAATTTGGCATGCTTTAACTAAGCATCATGCATAAATAACTCTCAATAGTCCAAATACACATTCATAAACATAGGGATCATGTTTAATGAGCTTTACCTTATTTTTGACCCCAAAGCAATCTCCCTTGTCCGTACATAGGGCAAAAAGTGCACCTATAATAGGGTTATCAAGTAGTGATTAATAATTGATGTTTTGACATTGATTTTGATATTTTAAGATGAATGAGAAGTATAATAGTTATTTTATGATTATATTAATTCAATGGAGGTTAAAATAGAAGTCTATAATGCCTTTTGTAAGTTCTAAAGAGCCATTTTCACCTTCAGGAAGGGCAAAATGCCTCAATTCAAACAGTGACCCAGTTGTAGGTTTGAAAGGTGTTTAACGTCATTAAAGGTATGAAGTAGTTAGACCCAGTTTTTTACACCTAAATAAGTTAAAATATAATATTTTAATAACTAAAATAAAATTAAAATTGAAAGTAACCTACATGCAATGATCAAAAGGGCATTGTCCCAATCAAAAGGAGCACACTCAGTTTACAAGGTTAGGAGGACCTTTGGAGTTAGAAAGAAACATGTATGACAAAGAATAAAAAGGTGATAAGGAACAAATAATCATAAATACCCTAAAAACTCTTAATAACTAGGCACACAGCCTCTCTCATGCCTAGAAGCTCACATATAGGTAGGACAGTCACAATCAAAGCAAACCTTGAGGAAAGTAGAGGGCTAAGTGATCTAAACCCTATAAGTGTGAAACTGAGAGTATAAATTGTTTAAAAGGGATAAATTATTATAAAATATATGCCAAAACATACCCAAAACATTACTAAAATGTTCAACTACTTTCCTCATTTGATAAATGGGTTATAGTCTGTACAACAGGCTTGGAAACCCCTTATTTCAATAGACAAGTATAGGAATCCTATTGGAAAATTTGTATTAGATTGTTAAAAAATATAAATGAGCACAAAATCAAGGTGATATTAATTTATAGGTATCTTTTAATCATGATATGGGCTTGGGGGCATAACCAATAGGTGTATTGAAGGAAAACATGCAAAAAATAGGGTTTTTGAGGTCTTTTTTGGGCATATTGAGATGGTTAGACCCCATAAGCATGGAATCAGGTAAAAAAATTTTGTATAATTGGTAATTAATAATTATTAAATATCATAAAATATTAATTTTTTATAGTTTACTAAGGATATATCTATCTATTTTATCTTAGAGGTAAGCTACTTAAGAAAATTAGAACTTTGGTTTGCCCAAGCAAAAGATGAAAACTGAGTGGATGATGAAATATGGAGCCTTGAGATCTTAAATAAACATTGTGTAATGTATATTTAATGTTTAATAATTTTTATATACACTCAAATAATATCCAATCCGTCAGAATCATCAGGTTGTGCATGCATACAATCTAATTTGGTATGGTTTCACTAGGCCAAGTTGACAAATGAAAAGAAAAGTGATGAAAGGTATGTTGGAGTGGTTATGTAATGGTTTATTAAAAATAAATGGAGTGTGATAATTTAAAATATATTATTATTATAGTTTTATAGAAACTCAAGTGGCTCAAACTAGCAGAGAATATACTAAACCCATTAGGCTTCAAAGAGACCTAGAACCATGTTGAGGTCTGTCTTCACTTCTACCCCTTGGGGTGATATTTAGTTGATTTTATCATGATAATAAGATTTAATTAGACATTTTTGAACTCATGTATTGTATATAAACCTATATGAGATCCATTTATAGCCTTGACATCAATTCAAACATATAAAATGAGAAGAAATCAAACTCGATGGGTGTTTTCAAATACTCATATATTTTATATAGATATGCTTGGTAATTAGAGGAATTGAGTAAATATAATAAGTTCCCTTGATATAAATCTTGTGTAATTTTGAGGGAATTTAAACATCCAAGTTTTATGAACAAAGCTTAACACCTAAAACTACCCAAAACCCTACTAAAACCCTAGTTATGACCTGACGAGGAAAATGATCTTAGAGAACTATTATAATGTAATATTTTGGGAAGTAAAACTTTTAATAATGGAGAGGACTCACTTATGATATCACACATGAAATGAGGTGTACGTAACTATATGGATAGTATGAAAAATAGGTTTTTCTCCCCATTATTTGTATTTTTTAGGGTCTATGATGTTTTAGAAGGTGCAATCAAGTTTGATTAGAATATAGGGACCTATTATAACTACCATTTGTAAATTTATCCTATTGAAAATTTTATAAGTTTCCAAAATAAATATCTAATTTTAGCCAATCAAAATTGGCATGATGCACACAAAGGTGAAAAGTGTGGTAACCTCAATTAGGTTCCCTTTTAAAGTGATTTTGAGTGGTTTAAGTCCATGGATAAGATTTATAGGTGTCATTAACTACCCCTCATGGATTTTCATGGGAAATTCAAGATTATTTAAGTCCAAGTGTAAGGGATGACTAAAAATAGGGAGTTTAAAGAATACATGAAATGATTACTCTTTTTTAGGAATTTCTAAATGAGTATGCTCAGAACCAATGCATGAAATTGCATGATTGAATGCCTTCCCTCTCATCCCAATCTATAGACCTATCCCTATTTAGTAAGGGGATGTTTAAATAGATGTAAATCATGAAGGCAATTTTTTGTGCCATGTTTGAAGGTTTTATGCCACTTTTCATAATTCTCATGAGTTGTTTTGGACAATTGGACCTCTTAAAATTTCATGGCTCACCTAAAAAATATTCTCTATGAATTTTCAATTGATATTCTCAATTTTACACATGTCTAAGTGATCTTTGAACTTATTTTGCTTGGTTCTTCTCTCAAAATATATAAATATGTATCCTTTTAGATATTTTGGTATCCTTCATTGGTTTATGGGAAAACCCTATCCATATTTGTACTTGAAAAACTCTTGAAGAAATATACAAGTTATTTTTCCACTCGCATGCTATATGATTGAGTATTGCTTTAAATCTTTTTGGTCTTGTCTAGTGAAATATCTTCTTTTCTAGCATGTCAATCTTTGTTGTCTACCAATTTGCAAATGGGTATTGTTACAAGTCTTTGTAAGTATTATTTTCTAAGTTTATATGTGTCTTAAAATTGTTTCATGATTGTATTCCCTTCATGGAGTCATCCATTACCCTCCCAAGTATCAAATACCTTCTTGAATCTAACTTATGAAACACTAATGTGACAACGCATCTTATGTTGTGAGTTTTATGCGACAGAGCCTTGTTTGTCTTTAAGTAGTAGATTTTTAGTCAAGTGGGAGGATATTACATATTGGTGCATCACATTTTTTGGTTTTATTAGTTTTTTTCCTAATCCCTCTTCATTTACAAGTTGATAGGTAAAGAAGAGCTTCAAAGAGTGCATCAAGGGAACTAGCCCTTCTAGAGATTCATCTCTCAACATTGCCACCCATAGAAAGAGGGATGTCTCCATGGTGCCACTTAGATGATGAGAGTTAGGTATCTCCTCAAGGGTGTAAATCCAAGTTACAATAGTTAAAAATGCCCTTAGTCATAGGAGGTACATTATAGCTTTGTCCACATTAAGGAGTACTTTTCAAGATTAGGTAGAAAAACTCTCACTTGGAAAATAAATTATATGATCAAATTGATAAATATTTAGCTTAAAATTCTTTGGATAATATATACCCAAGGTTTTTAATTTTAAAATGATGAGATTTTGAGTTATAATGTTAGAATTTATGTGCTTAATAGAGAAAATTTGAGGAATATTATGCTAAAGGAATTGCATAATGTTTCTTATTCAAGGAATCATGGAGTGACTAAGCTATTAGAAATGTTACAATCATTGTATTTTTGGATGGAATTAAAAATGATGTAAATAAATTTGTATCTAGATTCTTAGAGTGGTAGTGAATCATGATTGAGCTTATTCATCATGTAGGGTTTATTAAATGGATTCCATACTAGAATAAAAGTGGAAAGTTATTAGCATCAAATTTGACCAAGGTTTACCTGTTTATAGAAACCATCAAGATGTGATCTTGGTAGTTATAGATAGACTTACCAAGGTAGCTCAATTTATACCAAGTAATTTAATAAATGATGCACCAATGATTATGAAGACATTTTTGAAAGAATTTTATAGATTACATGGGTTTCCAAAAAATATTGTTTCAGTTAGTGACTTAGCATGACTTCTAGGTTTCAAAAAATTCTTAATTAAGCTTTGGTAACTTAGTTAAACTTTGATACAACCTACCATCCAAAAATAGATGGGAAAATAGAAAGAATAAATTAGATCTAAGAGAATATATTATGGATGTATTACATGGAAAAACAATATAAGTGGGAAGAATAACTACCAATGGTTGTGTTTGATTACAATAAATCATACCAATTAGCTATAAAAATGGCTACTTTCAAGGCGTTATATGGTAGGAGGTGTATAACACTAATAATTATGGATAAATTTGAAGATAGAGTGGTTTTTGGGCTTGAAATTCTTATAGAAAGGGAGGATAAAGTAAAATTTATAAGGCAAATATTTTGTAAATCCAATGATAGGCATAAGATTTATATTGGTCTAAAAAAACAACAAGATAGTTCTCAATTAGAGACAATGTTTTTATGTAGTTCAAACCCCATAAGAGTGTAATAAAGTTTTGAAAATTAGAAACTTTTTTACCAAGATATCAGGGACCCATTGAGGTCCTAAAAGTGATTAATAATTTAACATATAGGCTTGCATTTTCACCAGCTTTAGCACAAATGAATAGTGTTTTTCATGTATCGTATCTTAATAACTATATTGTTGATCCTATACATGTTTTGTATTGTAATGCATTACACATTTATGATCTAGCGGTTTTCATAATAGAACTAATTAGAATAAGTGATACTTCCCAAGCTTAGATTGTGTAATAAATAAGTATCATAGTGCAAGGTCTAGTGGGATCAATACTTTGAGGATTGTTCTATAAGAGAGAATTATAAGGAATTCTTGAGGTTGTTTCCACATTTATTTAAACAATATTTATCTTGAACATTATTTTTATTTTTATAACTATTTTTTAAATAAATGTCATCATGATGATGACCTATTTTGTGGGGGAAGGATGTCACATCTAGTTTCCTCTACAAACTATTTAATCATTAATAATAGATTTTGAGACTACTAACTTATAGTTATAATTTTATGTTTAAGTTGAATGTGTGTGTGTGTGTGTGTGTGTGTGATATTTATAATATTTGTTTCATGATTAGTATCTTGATAAATAATTGTTGCATATGTTTTATTATGCTTTATGATCTTGATGACTAATTTCATTTTGTATATTTATTACATTCAATAGTTTATTTATGGTTATATGTTGATGATTATTTTGATTTTTTACTATCTACCCATTCATTAGATTTAGGTGGTTATAGGACTGTACCAACCTCATAATAAATATAGAGGGAGAGTATCATTAGAGAGTTAGGTGTGTGTATATACATACACACACACACACACACACACACACACACACACACACACACACACACACACACACACACACACACACACACACACACACACACACACACACACACACACACACACACACACACACACACACACACACACACACATATTTGGTGTTGAGAGACTTCCACTAAACCTGCACACACAACATATAATTGCATGATAAAACAAATATTGATTGTAGTGGTTGTTTGGTAATATTTGAGTCTTCTTTTCTTTGATTTCATTATGATTCATGATTTACATATGTATGTTAAATCTATGTTATGTTTTGTTTATATTCGTTGCATTATATTTGGTAAATTCATGAGTGTATTGGTCTATTTGTAATAATTATGCATCTTGTTTATTTGGTGAAATTATGTTTTATGTGTTATAACATAGGAAACTTATTGAATATGCTAGCTTACTTAATTGATCTCATTTAACTCTGCCTTTATAATCTTGACTATGTTTCTAGTTATCATAAGTTTGAATGGCATATATATTGTTTATGTGATTGACTGTCTCTATTTGGTTACTATTTTCCCATTTTTGGATACTTTGTGTAAAGGTCTAAAACATGGTAAAAAAACCAAAGCAAGTGAATTTAAATAGGACATCTAAACTTTATATATTTTACACATTGTATACATTGACATATATGTAATAAAAAAGTTGAATGGAAAAAAAGTTAGTTTTGTTTTGGTAATTTATTAATTAAATAATATGATGACATTATTATGTTCATATTCTTCTAATTGAATAGGTAAATGAGTGATTAAGGTTTTTTTATTTTGTTTTTATAATGATCACGAAGATTTGACTCAACATTAGAGGAGATGGGTTTTTTTTCTTCTAACATGTCATAAAGAGAGCACCTAACTACAAGTTTAACATAAAATGAATGGACTGGTACATTGATGAGGGGAAGTTACATAATGGGTTTCTCATATAATAGTAGGAGATATTATAGATCATGCAAGACATGCGTGGACAATGAGAATAGAATAAGAAAGAGAATGAATGTAAAGAAAATATACAATAGAAAGAGAGATTTGAGCTTAGTAGCAAGGAAAAGAAAAAGCTACCAATTTGTATATTTAGATGGAACCCATTTTAGAAATAGGTTAGTTGGATTTTCATTATGTTTATGGTTATAAATTTAGATTTGTAAATGAAAAAGACTCTTTGATATGGGTTTTATTATATATTCAAATTAATGAACTATTAGTCTTTTACAAATAACTAATATTAGGGTTTTTATGTATATCAAAGAGGGTATAGAACCCAATTCCATCCATATTATGATACACATAAAACAAGAGTAAAACATTTATACTAGAAATCCTATAGTTATAATTCCAAGCACACATATTTATAGGAGGGAAAATTGAGTGTTTGTAAATGGGTGACTTAAAAACCTAGATAGACTCTAGATGTGTAAATATCATTATTTATGACTTCTCCCATATCACAAAACGAGATAATTTTGATACTTTATTCTTGATCTAAGAATATTAGGCTTTATGAGTTTATTTATTAAAATAAAAAGGGTTACCCATACCTTTATTTATTTAGAACTCATATAGTCTATCTATTAGTACATATGTACAAATGTATATGTATCTTTAAATAATCTGATGTCATTTTTGATTAGTCATATTATGCAATGTCTAGATAACTATATTTCTAGGTTGATAAATCCAAACCTTTACTATCTCTATTAGCTCTTTGAGAAATTAACTCAGTTATAGGTTATAGAGATATCCTAGACTAGTTATGGAATTCTTGGTTGACAAAATTTGTGTGTGAATAAATGCCAATATGGATTGGGGAAGACCATTTGGTAGCTAATAATTTATTATAAAAAACGTTTCTAAACCTTGACAAGTATAAAATATTGAAAAATATAATTTGAAAGAGTCATAATAATTTTTTACTGAGCAAATACATATTTATATATACTATTAACATAGTTATAGATTCCATGGAAATTGGGAGACTGAGATACCCAGATTAAAAATAAAATTTGAATATGAAAATTGATCTATTATTGATATTTAAAAACTTGTGTATAATTATAATATATTCAAGATATGAATTAACTATGGGTTATAAATAAATAGGAAAGTCTGAGTTAAATTAGTTAACTATGTAATTATAAGGACGGTTGTGATTAAAGCATAAGATATTGTAAATAATTAAATAACATCCTTATGTATATGGTATACTCATTTTTAAAATTTATAGTATTCATATATGTTCCTAGTTACAGATGAACTATATAGTAGCATAAATATACTAAAAACTATATTATTGGGATTATATTATATATATGAGAAATTTGAATAAATATTATAGGATAATTAAATAACTATTGATTTCAAAGGTCAAATTGAGGTTGCCTATGCAATTTAGAATAATTCAATAATATATCTATGAATAATATCATAGTTATGTTACATAGAATTTATGTCTTATATAGGTGTGTTAGCTATAAACATGATTTCTTATGCATTGAAGCAATGATAATACAAGTTTAGAATGCTTGTATAGTTATTTTTATATGTTATCGACTGAGTTTTGAACCTCTATTTTTACATATATGGTGGTTGATAGAGATATGATAGGGATATAGTGTTCTAGGATTTTATTCTAGTCCTTTATGAAATTTTGATTGAGTGAATAAGAACATAAATATGACTTTCATATGTTGAATAATAAATTTTTGGCCAAGTATTATTATCAGTTATATATATTTATAAATATGAATTATGTTTGAAAAGGGGACTTAAAATGACTTGATTATTATTCTATTATCTTAATCACAATTGGTTTGAATATAGTTCATTTGAATAGCCTATGCTTGTTAATTTGTGGGTTATTAAAAAGTAAACAAGAGTGTTATATGCTTTATGAATGGTGAAATATTATAGCATTGTATGGGCTGATTATTTGATTCAATTTGTGTTATTATACTTTTGAATCTTTATATGTTATTTACATAGCTTTATGGGTATGAAAATTTGTAACTCATATACCTATCCCCTGATATTGTATGATAGTCATGATTCAATAGCAAAGTTCTATGTGAGTGGAGTTGACTAATATTATTAGATCTGATTTTTATATTTGAAACTTTTTCCAAAGCAATGTTATATTTGAGACAATGTCATTACACAATACTTCTAGTTTACATGTGTTTATTGATATCATTTAGATAGAGAATTGGATTCCATGGTCTATTTGATTGTTGCATCTAACAGTGATAGTACACACATGGGTTATTCTTGATATATTAATATCCACATTATATATTATCTTCCCCTCCATAAACGGTAGGGTCACTTCCGATGGGGAGGTATGTAGGAGACCATTGGTCTGTGGTTGAAGGTAAATCACTTAGATGATGATCTCCCTCTGTAAACTGATTAAACTGAGGGGATTATACTCAAAATATGTTTATGGATCATGGAATTATTTGATAATACCATTTGGACTATTTTATATATTTGGCTCTAAATTAAACTGTAATATATTGTACATTATAACATATGGATATTCAACACATGTCTATGATATTTGTAATCAATTCTAAAAATTATGATAGCATTGGCTTCATTCTTATTTATAGTTGAATGTGATTATATTTGTGGTATTTTTTACTTTATTCATTCCATAGCTCATTTTGTAAGTTTTATTTATCTAGTGATCTATCTTAGTTGTTTGGATACTAGATGGATCAATTTTTTATCTAGTGGGTTAATATGTTATTGAATTTAATTCTACATGTGTATTTAGTAGTTAATTAATAGTCTTATAGATATCTAAAGATGATTTCATATAATTACCTTAAGTAAAAAAATAGTTTACTCTTTAGTTAACTTGGTGAGCTTTTAATAGAAGGTAAATAATGTAGGATGCCATAAATACAAAAATATATAGATTTTATAGAGGTTGTAAATTTTTATAAACTTATTTTAAACTACTTTATCTTTTAGGTAACTGTAATTATTTGTCAGAACATGTAAATACAAATGCATTAGAAAAGAGTGATCCACTACATATGGGACAAGGTCGTAGTCTGTCATTGCCTAATACTATGACTTTATCAAAATAAACTATGCATTAGATCTATTAATATGGGTTAATTAACCCCTATTTTTAGATGAACTATTTTTATGTAGAGTTCAAATTAATTTTCAAAAGACATTAAATTGTGATGCCCTAATCTTACATAAGCACACAAAAGAGATCATATTCAAGAAGGGGGAAAATGGGGAAGTGTGGTATGGATAAGCCATCCTCAAAAAACCTCTTATTGACTAATTTCTATCTACATAGTCTAAGTGGACCTCAAGTCAATGTAGTTATCCTTTTAGGGAAAATCATTTGAATGAAAATATTAATATTTGATTAGAATTATTTAAAATGATTCTCTTTACCTATAATAAAACAATTTTAGGCTTGGATAGGGAGTGTGGTACTGTAGTAGAACTTTGATAATAATATTTACTCATAAAATAGATTATTTTTATTAGTGATAGCTAGTAAAAGAGCCAAGGGTTTCAAGTGTGAGATTTAATGTGCTTTTATAGGTGAATTTTTTAAAGGTTTATGATAACTATCATATTGGTTTGTATATAATATTTTCAAAACATGGTCATTCTAACACTGTGGATAAAGATGCACTACATGAAAAGGATGCAATGCATCCTTGTGTGATAGTGCATGCTTGTCTAAAATGGATAGAGGCTTTTGAAACCAAAGTGACAGTGAAATATATGTTGAATAGGGATGAATATGAATAAAATATGGAAGTATTAGAGGTATGCATAGTAATTATGATACTTTTAAGGCTTCCTTTATATTGTGGGCTATCAGAATGGAAAATTGACCAAGTAAGGTAAAGATGTCAAGGGCAAGCATTGTCAAGCATTTATTGATTAAATTTCATTGTCTAAAAAAGATATGGATTAAAAAATAGAAAACAAGAGAAGATCCAAGATAAGATTGAATTTATGAAGAATTAATAATATTTGAGTGAAAACCAAAATTCACTGGATAAATTAATTTTAAATAATGACCATAGCAACAAACTAGAC
>JARHVA010003516.1:245000-365000 GCA_037957365.1 Torreya grandis | reverse complement strand
ATTACAAGATAGATATGTTTATACTATCACTAACACCAAGTAATTAAATAATAAGGTAGAGATATATCCCTTTCTAATGTTATTTGAATTACTATCTCAAAATTTATCCTTAACCAAATTATTTGTCATTTTTTGATTCCCCACACCATTATATCTAACAATGGTGGGAATTTCAAGAATAAGTACATGAGATAACTTTATTATTATTATCATCATCATCATTATTATTATTATTATTATTATTATTATTATTATTATTATTATTATTATTATTATTATTATTATTATTATTATTATTATTATTATTATTATTATTATTATTATTTTACTCTACGTATAGTCCTATAGCCACTCAAATTTGGTCATAGATACTTGATAATTTCATACTTAATCTAAACCTAATTTACCACCTCACTCTATTATAAGCACCTATATAGATCTATTTATTTTCTAAATTATTATTTGACACCTAGATAAATGTTTTAACCATTAAAAGCCCCTCAAATAATCTGTACATACATTTTAGGACCCAAAACTTACATGTTTCCCTTAAGGACAAGATATTCAATAAGGGATAATAATGGCATATGTTTTTGTCCTTTATGGGTCGATCATATCCTTAACTCTTGTAATGGTCACTTTTCAGATTTGAAAATTCCTTTTCATTTGGGTTCATATTTTTAAGATAGGTAGCATGGTGTTTTCTCATTTTTAATTTCTATAAAGGCACACTTATGTCACTTATTCTATCTCTTATAAATTTAAATACAAAGGAAAACCTATACTGTTACACATTGATCAAAGATTTATTACTCTTCCTAATTTTTATTTTGATTATTTGAAGTAGTTCGTAGCTAGTTCAAGATCCTATTTTATCCAAACCAAAGAAAAAATTGATCAATTATTCCATCCATTTATAGATGATTTCATGTATTTAAATAAGCAAAATTTTCCAAATCACTCTAATTAGGATAACTACACATTCTTGATTTTCTTATTCAAAGTATTGGACCATAGACAATGTTAAGTAATCATAGGGATGATTGGGCCTAGCTTAGCCTAATACACTCCCCTATTTTATTTTTATATTTTTAGTCATTTAAAGGCTTATTATGGTTTTGACATTGAATAAGTCATTTTTAGGTATTTTGTTCACATACAAAGATCAAATTTACACACATAGGCATGATTTAATTTTTCCCAAATGATCATGACCTAAGTTTCCTAATTTTTAATAAAGGACAAAATTGACTAACTCAAGATAATAGTGGCATTTGATCCTATCCGAACTTGGATGATTTTCTCCTTCATAAATATTAATATTTGTCTCTATGCACTTATATAATCAATCTTTGTTTTTTATTTACATCCATTTTTTAGTTTCACATAGTCAACACACAAATAATAAAAAACTAAGTTTTCAATTTTATTCATAGTTAGTCTTCTTTCCTTTGATTTTAATTTTTTTAAATCATTATTTTACTTTAATTTTATCTATCACAAGTTATTTACAACATTATAATTTTACCATATTCATTTTTTTCTACATTAGAGTTAATCATCACATTAATTTAAAATTGTTATAAAAAATATTGGTGAACCCATTTTTTATTAGACCTTTGCTTCAAAAAAATTATACTAGGGTTTAGATAAATTATAAAACATTAAACACTAAAATTAATTTATTTCAACCTTTGATCTAAATTTGGCACTAAAATAACTTGATTTTGACCCTATAACTAATCACTAATTTTAAAATCACTTTCTATTGACCTTGAATATGATATCTAACATTGAAGTCACTTTCTTTTGACCTTGTATTTCAAAGGAATTTACTAATCTTCCTACACATTTTTTTATTCCTTTTTATTTCTAAATTTCTTCTTTTAGTTATTATTTATAATATCTATTAATGTTAATTTTATATTTCATCTAAAAACCCATCTCCTTTATTCCATTAAGTTGTAGTGCTAGGTTAAGTGGGGCCTATATTGAGCACATTCAAATCCATTTAAACTCTATTAAAATGGATTCCTCTAATGTAAACAATTAATTCCTTTATTTTTATGAGAAAATTGTTCAATAATATTTTTAGGAAGATAATTTGGTGTCCCCAAAATTACACAAATGGAAATTTTGGGATACTTCTATTGAAATTTTTGTCTTTTTATCTTATGAGAGTCAGTTATCCTTGTCAAAACTTAGTCCCCTACATAAGACTTAGACTTTAGTAGTTTTCACTATATTCACTTTCATTATAAAAATTCCTTCAAATTACTTTAGAAGGTTATAAAATTTTTGGCTGGGTCATTATTATAAAACCCATTTATCCATCTTTCAAGGAAATTCAAAAAATTAAGTGTTTGGGCTCATTTTCAGGGCAATTCAGGTTTTCTAGGTTACTTTACTTATTCAAAAAGGTGAAGTAAGTTTTGATTGCCAGCCCAAGTTACACCATCCAGATTAAATTAGAATTTTGAAATGACTTTACTTCTGAAAATCACAAAAGCTAAGTAAAATAGATTCATAAACCTATAAAACACCAATTAAAATAGTCTAGTGTTCTGAATTTACATTACTTCACTCACTTAAATCATAAGTAAAAGAAATAAAGGTTCATAATCCCTAAGTCTTCATAATCTTAGACCAAATTAGGGTTATGGAGGTACTTGACTTTGTAGACCAAATTAAGTGAAGTGATTCATGAAACCCGATAGGTAAATAAAACACTTACATGGATACCCTCACACATGTCACTTAGTTGTAGTTAATATGCAGGTTAATATAAATTTTAAAAAATCCACCCCATTTCCCACTTGTATTTATAATTCTCTATCCTATTTGTTTCCCTTATGAATCTTGAGTGACATTGTTTGAGCTTCTAGAGCGATTTTGGTGCAAAATATTCACAACCCATTTGTAGTCAAGGTATTTAGTTTTTTTTCACCTTTGATTTCATGTTTCCATTTAGGTTATATCTCTCTTTTTTTTTTGGTAAAATTTCATGAGATATTTTGAAATTTCTTCTATCATTTCTTTTTTTTCTTACAATTGTTTGTAATTTTAAAATGCATAGTGTTGTCAAAGCCTTGTAAATTATTTAAAAATTCTTTGCATATGAAAATATCAAACAAAATCCCAAAAGATATAATATTCTATATAAATAACTATTAATTAACCCATATTATATACTCATACTCTTCATGACTTGTTACATAAAATCCTAAACCCAAATAACTAGTCTCATGTTACAAGAAGTTCCCAAGAGACATTACTGGGAATTTCAATTACTAATTACTTACACAAAGTTCCAACTATGTTTTGCTTCTACTTCATTAGGTTTTCCAACTCTAGTAACTTGTTCAAAGAAACCCAAAGTTACAAATTTTTATCACTCACTCAGAGTCTTCAACCCTGAAGACTTTAGAAATACCCAGACCTTCCCAGTATTGCAACAATATCTTACTTAGAATGAGTTTCTTAGTTTTCAAGGTTTACTACTTTTTTAAGTTCCTAATACCTAAATATTTCTTAAAATTGTTACATAAGACAATAACTTAACTTAGTTGTTAAACATTTTCTAAAACCAACAAGAATAATTAGTGAGTTTTGAAGAGCATTTATGAAGTCTTTCCAATGTTAGTCACAACAAATGTCAAGATTATAAGAAGAATAAAATGTAATTAAATAAGTTATTGAGATTACACTTGAATAAGTTCTAGGGCCAATTAGGAAAGGAAATTCTAAATCAAAGAAAGTTAGGAAATCAAAAGAAGTAGGGATGAAGTATGAATACAAAGGATATCCCATAGAGTCTTGCATTGCATCCAAACTATCAAAAATCAATGACACTAACATGGGATATATTTACATAACTAATTAATTAGAAATATCTAAAGCCACAATCAAAACACCACACATGCTAGTAATGACAAACAGTGGAATCCTTCAAGCTATAACTTTCCCAAGCTCTGCATAATTTCTTGAATGTTTTCTAGAATGTGCTAAGTATTATGATTCTCTCACTAGAATAGTAAAAGATACTAAAAGAAATATGAAGATCATATTATATTTTCATTATTTTGACTACTATTTGAATATCCCAACAAGACCTAAAGTGCTAGACTTATCAATGAAAAAAGTTGAAGATCTCTAGAATGATAAAGGAGTAGATTGTATCAAGATAAAGAATACTACTTATCTAAAGAAATCAAAATAGCCCTCAAGGTTTCCAAGGCAAATAGTAAAGTTTAACTTGGTTCAAAAATTTGATGACATCATTTAGTTATTATGTAGAATCAATGAAGAGAAAAATGCCAAAAAAATTCCACTTAGATGTATGCCTATATAAGGGCTATTGATGTCAATAGGAGTTTTGTTAAGATTAAATGGTCAAGAATGATAATTCACAACATTGACCATCAGTTGATTAATGTATTGAAAAATATTTATTTTAAAATGAATTCATATTTAGTATATGTTGTAGCATCTAATGGAATCTTTTCCAGGATGAATAAAAAAGAGCTAATGGTAACAGATCCCATCTATGACTACTACCCTTAATTGTCTTTATCTGAATACATCAAGCACTATAAAAAGGGTAATTTATGCATTCTTCTATGAAGTAATTTGTAAATTGAATGTTTCTTTGAAGACCAAGAGAGTATTTGATGCATCTTGGGAGGCAGTTTCCCATTTTGGATGTATCTTTATTCAATTCTTGAATTTCAATTATTATGTAGACATATGGTGGAGTTACATGATCTTCAGTCAAAAGTAAACTATTCTTCAATTGGTTTTCCTGTTGTTATTGGCCAATATAATTTTGAAAACATTTAAAAGGCCAAAAATGTACAAATAGAAATGCATCATAGTTATAATAAATCATATTTTTAGGCTAGAGAAAATTTTGATTATAGAGGCATAATTCAAAGAATAATTTCTCTTGAATATATGCATATTCCTATCCTAGAATATTTCTAGATTGATTGCATAGATGAATTTAAAGTGATAAGAAGAGATAATAGTAGGATGATTATTCAACAAATTTACTCATTTTATTTGGATACAATTCCTAAAGATAGAAGATGATGGACAAGTAATTCTTTATTTTTATCATGCAATGGAAGGAGATCATGCTTCACTCCTACTATTTCTGAAATGACTTCAATGGTTGTTGTTATTACTTCAACATGGCTTCTTAGTAAGGGATACTACATGAATGAGTTAATAATATAAAAAAATTAGCCAAGTAAGTCATAAAATAAAAATGATATAAGGAGAAGGTAGTCAAGGACCAATCAATAATTTGAAATTCAAGAAGAGTATTGATGAAACATATTCTCAGGTAAAAGAAAACGTGTCAATTCAGTTAGTTGCCTTTGTATCTCCTCTAGATTATTCCACAAACATTGCTCCTATCACTATTATTTATACCACACCTACCATCTCTTCATTACTATTGGAGAACTTACATACAAAAATGAATGATGTAGATCAATCCACAATCATGCCACCTCCAAAGGCTCCTAATGTCAAATATCATAAGAAATATATTTAAGAAGAGACTAATGTTCCTCCTCCTCTTCCACTATATTATCCACCTACTTATCTACCACCTCCTTTTGAGGATCAACCCACCATTCCTTTTGTTCCTACCTAAAAATAGCTAGAGAAGATAACAACTAGAGAGATGATCCCATCTCAAGAGATATCACAACAAAAGATAACAGTTGAACCTAAGAATAGAACCATTAGAGAAGAAAATAAATAGGAAACTTTGGACAAGTAGGTAGAGAAAGATAAAGATGGAATAATAATTTCCAATTTTTTTCATATAAAAAAACTTCTAAACATTATAAAGTTCCTACTCAAGAGATAAAGGTGGGAAATAATCAATAACAAATGGTGATACATCTAGATACTTTCATTTGTATAGATTTATTCTCATGGTTGGAATAACAAATAGCTCCTAAATCAAAAGAAGAAACAAATTTGGAAGAGATTGACTTGAAATTATTGAAAAGTATTGATCATAAGGGTACAAAACCCAAAAATACCATAGTGACTTCCAAACTGATAATTGAGACTTTAGGACAAAAATTTACAAAAATATTAGTTCCTCCATAGGGTAAGAATAAGAGTGAAATAACTAAAGAAGACTTGGCAATTACAAAGGTATCCCTAAGGGAAGTCACTATAGAGGGCCTAAAATAAGACACATAGACTCTTATCAATACCCTTTTTTAGAAGCTTGGTGAAGAAAAGGATGATAAATACAAACTAAAGGAACACATTTTTATGTTGTGTGAAATAATTATTAAAGTAGTAAGATCTATTCCCTAGTAGTCATTACTTCTAGGATATATAATTGATCATCAAATAATAAATTTGGTATAATAAACTGATGATAAGGCCAAACAAGTTGATGAATGGATAGAGAAAATGATACAACATATATAGAAATGGTTTCCTAAAGTTCCAAGCAATTTAATTGATATTGAGAATAAATTGGCACAGTTGAAAATAATGATAAAGGAAATTGAAAATGAAAATGGAATATCTAAATTGTAACAAGACAACCTTCAACAAATAAATGATTTAAGTGAATATTTTTAATTGAATAAAATATTGCTCTTGAGGGATCAATGATAAAATCAAAACAAGAACACATCATATATTTTATCTTGCACATTTTTTGAGCAATGCTTGAAGAAATGAAGACTCTAGAATAAGATGTTCACAATGTGAAAATAAATCTGCAGGATTGTATCTTCTATCTCATGAATGTTTGGATAGAAGAACTATAAAGGACACATGAATAATTACATCAAGAATTCAAGAAAGTAATTAAAGAGGCCACAACTCCATTCACAATGAAATCGATGAAGTAGTTCACGAAAAGTCATCAACAAGTCAAAAGGCTAGAGCCCAATCTTGAGAAGGTGAAAGATTATTATAAAAAACTATAAAATAAGATACTAAGATTTAAAATATAAATGAAATCAGTTGCCATGATAGATGATATAGATATTCAGTTTATGATGTCATAACACATCAACTATAGGGAAAAGCGTAGAATAGAAGTTCATGAATTAGTGTGATTACCATTACTTCTCTTCTCAACTTGTTTTATTGTTTTTCAAATGACTTGAGAAATGTGTTTGAAATAATTTTGTTTTAATTAGTTTCTTTATGAGTAATGTCACTCAGAGAAATTAATTATAAAAGTAAATTACTCCATAAAATGAAAGACCCAAGTAACTTGGCTAGGTGTCATTACTTGAAGTCATTTTATAAAATCAAATTACTTAAGCGAGCTGAGAAAAACATACAAAAAAGTTGTATTTGATCCAAATAGTAAAAATAAGAGAGTTACATGTCATCAACCATTGCATGACATACATTAGAAATTCAAGGAAGACATCTCCCAATGGTTTCTAAAATTTAACACATCACATGGGGAATTTAAAGATTTGTCTCCTAATTGTATTTGATATGTAAAAGTTGCATAATTATGGGAGAAGAACTATATTCAAGGGATGGAAAATTTGAAAAAAAATTATAACTATTATGCAAAAAAGACTAAGAAATGTGAAACTTTGTGTTTAAAATTTTTTACAGTTTTGTATGAACTTTGTTAAAAGTGAATAAGAAAAAAGTTGGTTTCTAAGGAACTTTGCATCTAAGTTATTTCAGTGCATTATATAAATATTAAAATGGTAAACTGTGTTATAATTTAATCTAAATGTGAATTTAAATTTTTCTTAATCATTTGCTAAAAGAATTATCACATATTGTAAGTTTATCTATTTGTATGGATACAATAAGCTTTGAAAAAACTACTTGTTGTGAAGTATAGATTATTTCTTTTTCAAAGATTCTAGTTCTTTTCATTCTCCATTTTCTAATAAATTCTTTACATAATCTCTAAAGTACCTATTTACTTGCTACAAAATTACTATGTTTTGGCTCATAAACTTTGTGATTAAAGTAATACCTAGAAATAGGATAACTTATGTATATCATATGCATAATTTGTATAAATTTTAAAAAATTGAAAGTGTGAATAGTAAGAGTAGATAAACATAAGCATATGGGAGCTTCAACATTAAATGAATGGGATTTAATCCCATGACTACCTAGGTATCTTTTGCTAGCCTAAAAATTATCTATCCAATAGTTTTTGGTGACTCTATTGGGGAACATAAACTTGTTTAAATTACAAAACCTTAAATAAGTATAAGCACTTCAATCTAGAAAATCAACCTTTGACTAGGGAAAGAAGAGCTCAAGGCCAAACTGATGACTTCTTTCAACTAAAAGAATAGTTTAATTTTAGCTTCCCTCCCCAAACCAAAATAATAAGAGCAAGTTTTTTTTCCTATTAAACAAATACAAACTCTTAGGAATAAATTGCAACATAATTCATAAAGAATAATCCAACCTATTAATCCTCAATTATTTATTCCCAAAAGAATGGCATAATAACTTACTATCCCTTGGGGGTAGTGATTGTCCCCTCGAATTTAGCTCCTCCTCCCCATGACTTGCCTAAAGGGTCAAGAAAGAACTTTCCTAAGTTCACAGGGGATGGAAAATAAAGTCCAGATGAGCACTTAGTTGCTTTCTTTTTAGCCTATGAAGTGATTGGCATTGATCATGAATATGTGTCAATCAGACTCTTTATTAAAACCTTACATGATTTAACTATAAATGGTTCTACTATTTGGATCCTTGCACCATAACAAATTGGGCCACTATAAATCAGAAATTTGAAAAAAAAATTAAAGCTACTAAAGACACACATAGTGCTTACCCAATTGACTTAGCTAAAAAAATAACCACAAGAACACATGTGGGATTTCAATGATAAATTTAACAGCCTACTCTACAAAATACCTCAAGATGCTTAACACACTAGTGATATTTAAAAGTGTCTTTTCATCAATGCTTAGTTACCAAAAGTTAGTTATCAACTACATAGAGCACACCCTACTAATTTAGCAACAACTCAAAACATTGCTATAGAGGTTGAATATGACCTTGTTATGGCTAGAAAGATTAATAAAATAACTTCTAAGGTTGAAATTTCTACTTTGACTACATTATAAACAACCATTGATCCCCTATTACATAAATTGGCTAATGAGTTGCTGTAAGTTGAAAGAAAAATTACTCATGGTGTTCATTATCCTCTTATCAAGAATGCACCTACATGTAATTTTAGTAAATAGAACTAGAATCATATTGTTGGACCTCCACAAATACTAGTGATTGAGGATGCTAAAAAAACCATGTTAAAATTAATGAAGAAGATCATATGGCTAATAATCTTGATAAAAATAATTTGTTGATGAGGATAATTTTATAGATCCTATTGGTGACTCCAATATAGGCTACCTTGAATATCAATTGGAAAGTGATTATGAGGAAATGCTTAAAGATGATCATAGTCACTATTTTATTGTATTTATAAGATAATAAATTTAGTGGGTTGGTGAAAAAACTTCCAAGGAATAAGGGAAAGATAAAGAAGACTCCAAGTCAGATGCTAGCATCCTCAATAGAGGTAGTCCTTTACCCTCATCTCTTGCTCCAAAAGATAAATATGTAACATCTTCTTCTCAACCTCATAAGTTAGTCACTAATTCTAAAACTAATCTTAATTTGTCTAAGTTCATCCCTTCTTTTGACATTATTGACCACATCAAGAAAACTAAGATTCAAATGTCAGAACCTAAATACTTGAGGTCCTATCTAGATTAGTTGAATAGAATAGTTAAGTATGTTCAAAGTAAGGGATCAAAAAATATATCTAATGATTCAAAAGTTATATTTCCTACTCCAAAATAGGTTTCTTTATAAAATAATGCTACAACTACCTCTCCCACATCTGCTTACAAATATGAAAGAATAGAGCCATTCTAAGTATCTCTCTTAATCAATGGGTTCAAGTTAAGAAATTATATCTTGGATTTAGAGCTTTTGATAATGTCATGCTAGCTAAAGTAATCAATCCCATTGGCCTCACTCTAATTAGATAGGGAGATGTTACTCAATGTAACTACAAGTTCTCTTGATTGGATAAATCAAAGATGTTAAAATTTTTCTAGTAGCTTTTCTAGATAAGAGGCTCACAATGATAATTCTAGTAGTAGATATTCTTATTTCATAAAGAATGTTGTTGATTAAAAACTTATATAAATAATTGAGGAGATAATTCAAGATGGATTGGTCTTGTGCTCATATTAAAATCAAAGGTTTAAATCAAAAAGTCAAACCTGAGAATAAATCCAAGTATATAGTTTATAAGTTAGATGATCCAAGATCACAAATTCTTTTTGAATAATCAAATCATGGAGTCTATTATGTTGAATTGGGTAAAGACATATAAGAAATAGAGACACAAGAAGAGGAAGAGAAAATATGAACTTTGGAATTTGATGATAGTTGTAATTCCCTTGGTTTGGGTGATGGGATTGTATTGATATCACCTAATGGTAAGGTATATCCTTATTCATATAAACTAATGTTTGAAAATACTAACAATACATCAAAGTATGAAACACTATTCTTAGGACTCAAACAAGAAAAGGAAAAAGGAGTGAGACTTTTAAAATCATAAGGATATGTTGATTTTATTGTAAATCAAATTTTTTGCCAATAAAAAGTAAATAATGATAAGCTAAGGCACTACCATGATCAATTTTTGAGTCCAAAACATGATTTTACAACCTTTTTAATCAATTTCATTCCTCATGATTATAACTCTAGAGCTGATTCTCTTGTAGTTACTATAGCTCTACTCATACCAAATCAACATCCTACACTTTTTCAAGAAGGTGACTATAAAGTAGATATGGTTTTCCATCCAAGGATTCCAAACATTGTTAATCAGTGGTAGGTCCTTAATGATGACAAACAAATAGCCACTTTCCTTAAGCAAAAAGATAATTTTGAAGAACTATGTTTTGAAGTAGTTCACTTCCATGATAGATAAATATAATTAATACTAACTCTAAGTATGATAATGAAGATGTGATATAATTTAAAGGAAATAAAATCCATAAAAAGTTAGATTCTTTAGAAGAAATTTTTGATAAGCATGATCAGTTTCTATAAAAAAAAGAAAGTGTATGGTGAGATTTCTTTTCCAAGAGTACATCAAGTTAATTTGGGTACTAAAGAAGTGCCCAAGATGGTCAATGTTGTAAAATGTTATTCTAAAAAACAAAAATAAGTATTCATTAAGATTCTCAAGAAATATATTGATGTGTTTGATGGACAAAAGAGGTACAACATTACTTTCCACTTTAGCTAGAGGCAAAACCTTTCAGGAAAAAGCTTTACCATCATAACCCAATAATCACATGTACTATCTTTGCTAAAATATAGAAGCTACTTGATGTTAAGATCATTTATCCCATTCATCATTTAGCATGGTTAGCTAACATTATCCTAGTATGAAATAAGAATGGATAAATATGTTTGTGTGTCGATTTCCATAATCTTAATCAACCTTTCTTGAAAGATAACTATTTGTTTCCTATTATGGATCATAACTTGCAAGTAGTTATAGGCTCATAAATTTTTTCCATTTTGGATGGATTTTAAATATATAATTAAATAAAAGTGGTAGAATAAGATCAATACAAGACAACGTTCACAACACCATGGGGGACTTTCACCTATCAAAAGATTCTCTTTGGGCTTGTTAATTATAGAGCAAATTTTCAATGAGTAATGGATCCAACATTTTCACATCTAAATAATAAGAGTATAGTTGTATATATTAATTACTTGATAATATTCTCTAAGAAAAAGTGTAATCATTTAGCTGATTTAAAAGAGGTTCTCAGCCAATGCAGGAAACATGGGATCTCTTTGAATCCTATTAAATCAATATTCGTCATGACTGAAGGAAAACTTCTTGGTCATATCATCTTAAAGGAAATAATGAATATTGATCCAAAAATGGTAAAATCCATTCAATTTCTATATATTCATATATCTAACAAGGGGTACATTCATTTTTTAGTAAGGTTAATTTCTTCAGAAGGTTCATTCTTGACTTTGTTGAGTTAACTCCCCATATTTCTGACATGATGAAGAAGGAAGAATTCAAGTGGAATGTTGAAGGTAAGATGGCATTTGAATATATTAAAGAATCCATATCTCAAGCTCCAATATAGGTTTCTCCAAATTTCAATAAGGAATTCATTCTCTATTGTTCTTCTTCTGAGCATAACATGTCAGCCATACTTCTACAAAAGAATGATGAATATATTGAATCATCCATAACTTTCATAATCTATCCATTGAAAATTTATGAACTAAAGAATATGTTGACCAAATTTTATCTTTTCAAGTGAAAATTGGTAGCCCCCTATCTAAAAATTTAGCTTCCTAAGTCCATATCTTTGGTCAAGTCCAGTACATAAGAAGTGTTCTATACAAGCCCATAACAAATGTGTAAGCCTAATTCTTTCAGAAAGTTCCTTTTAGTCTTTACCAATCCTTTGAGAAATTATTTCAATTTTTGTGTCTTAATCTTTTGAATAATTACTTAAATTTTTTTTATCGGAGGCCTTTTTTTTGTTAAGTTTATTCTTCTGGCCAAGTGATGAATTTTTTTAGACAATTTGTCTAAAATAAATCTCATGAAGACAAAGTGGTCTCTTTCATTTTTTTGAAAGGAAAATCATGAATTTTCAAATAGAAAGTGGATCATTTCTAAAATTATAAAGTATATGTTTCATGTTTCCGAAGGATATATTTGAGGCTAAGCAAACCATTTCCAAAATTCCAAAGGACAACTACATGTTTTTTAAAGGACATTTTCAATTCTTTTGAAAGGTCACTTCCATTTTTTGAAGGCCACTTTGTAAAAAGTCTACATAAATTGTCCTTTACAAAAAACCCTAAGGAATTGAAGTTAAGGGACAAGTGGACCATTCCAAAAAATTTGAAAGGCACTTCATCTTTTTTTAAGGATAGGTGACAAAAATCCTCAAGGACATTTGCATTTTTTCAAAGGCCACTTTTAAGTCAAAGGGGTCATTTACATTTATATTGAAGGGTATGTTCCTTTCATAAAGGACATTTACACAAAGTCTAAGGGATTATTTCAAGGAAGAGGTGGACAATTAAAAAAATTTGAAGGGCATCTCCACAAAGCCGAAGGGTCACTTGCAGAAAACCTAAAGTAATTCTTTCAAAAAGATTGTCTGAGGAATTATTTTGAAGACATTGTCAAACACAAAAACTTAAACTAATTCTTTTAGGAGAATCATCTATGGACAAAATTCTAAGAGAAAATGAATAAGAGCTTTAAATAACTCTTTTGGATGAATTTTCTGAAAGAATGTCGAAGACAAGAAGTCTAAAGAAATACCGGAGGAGTGATAGCCTACAAAATGTCAAGTTGAAACTATGGAAACTAGCTATTGGGATTAAAACAAAGGAGTGATGGCCCACAAAATGTCAATCTTAGACTAAAAAAAATAGCCATTAAAGTTTAATAGAAAGGCTCAATTGGAACTAAAAGGCAATGATAAAGGTGACAAATGGAGAGATCCTAAACATATGTGCATAAGTAAATGAAAATAGGTAGGTCGACGTAGTGAGTTCTTATACCATTTCATAGCTTAGAAAGCTAATAAGTAATAGCTAGCATCCAAATTAATTTCCAACAAATGGACCCATTTATGGAAAAATGTAGTTCAGAGTATCTTGATCCTGTTCGCATAATTGAAAAGACAACATCTTACAAAATGTAGTGTAACTATTCCATCCTCAAGATGACACATGTCTAAGTGACCTTTGAACTTCCTTGGCTTGACTTCCTTCTTAAAACTATATATATGTATTCTTTCTACTCATTTTGGAGCCTCTATTGGTGATAGTGAAACTCTAGCTAGATTTTTACTAGTAACTCTTGAACAAATAATACAAGTCATTTTCCACTCATGTGTTGCATTATTGTGTATTGGTCCAAATTGTGTTGTTTGTATTTAGTGAAGGCTATCTTTCCTAACCTGTTATCCTCAATTGCTTACCAAAGTGCAAAAAAGGTATTTTTATAGGTCCTTGTTAGTATTATTTCATAAGTGTAAAGACATTTTAGAAGTATTTTAAGACTATATTCTTTCTTAAAATTATCTATTACTCTCTTGAATGTCAATAACCTTCTCAAATCTAACATGTGAAACACTGATGTGATAATTGACAGAGAGTTGTGAGTTTGTGTGAAGAAACTTTGTTAGTATTTAAGTAGTTTTTTAGACAAGTGAGAGGATATCAAATATTGGTGCATCATCACTTATTTTCTCAGTTGTCTTACTTCTTCCTTTTCATTCAGAGTTGTTAGTTTAGAAAGATCTTAAAGGTGCGTCAAGTGAAACTAGCCCTTAATGTAGAGATTCATCTCAACAAAATTATCACAAAAAACAAGAGAGATGATTCCATTTTTCTACATGGATGAGGATATCTACGCATCTTCTCAAGTGTGCAAATCCAAGCATCAAAATTTTTTATTATGCCCAATGGGACATCTAAGTCTTATAAGATTGTTTAAGATTAGTGTTGGTCTTGTCACGATTGCATAAAAAGAAGCATTTAAATTTAGTACGTGGTGACTCCATTAAATAATTCCAAGTCATTGGTTGATGATCAATCCTTCATTCCATGCCAAAGGTGACCACTAGGTCTGTTTCTAAAGGTGTACACTTTGACTTTGTGGAATTACCTCCATATTCCACCAAAAGGTATAGATTTGTAAACACTAATCCTTAAAAAATAGGTTTTGTGTTCAAATCTTTCAAGTTTGTATTGCATTCTATTCATAAAATCCATAGTAATATTACCAATATGGCTAGAATATAACTTTTTGTGCCTTTTTAGGGGGCATCTCCCTTACAGGTTGCTCAGTATGATCAAATCCTAGGAGCTACTCTCAAAAGTGTCTCATATTTTAGTGGGGATGGTCCTACTACTGCCATTGAACATAATAAGAATATATCAAACTTTTTTAATATCCATAATATTACCCAGGAAATTTTAGTTATTAGGTTGTTGGCCTTGTCTTTTGAATGAAATTTTTTAAACTAGTATGGGACCCTACCAACAAATTCTATTGGCTCATGGGATGAGTTAGGGATCCTATTAAATGATATGTTTGGAGAAAAAAGTGATCACTTGTCTCTAGTTGAGAAATTGATCACACTCAAGAGGGCATGACATGAATTCATGTAGGATTTCAATACTAAGTTTCAAAAAAACTTGGGATAGAATCCCAATTCTTGTGAGGCCAACTAAAAATTATGCATTTTTGTACTACTTAAAAGTATTGAATAGTCACATTGTTATGATGACTCAATCTATTGGTTGAAACACATTGTTTGATGTATATTAAATAGCCATAAATTCTAAGAATTGTCTTGTCCATGAAGGAAATATAGCTCCTAGACCTCCAATGCCACTATTCCTTAATTTACATTCGCACATTGTTATGATGACTCAATCTATTGGTTGAAACACATTGTTTGATGTATATTAAATAGCCATAAATTCTAAGAATTGTCTTGTCCATGAAGGAAATATAGCTCCTAGACCTCCAATGCCACTATTCCTTAATTTACATTCGCCTAGTCAAAGTGTGTTGCCCACTTTAACTCCTTTGCTTGGTCAAGAAAAATATACTATTTCCTTTACTAATGAAATACACAAAGTAAAAAGTTTAATTCAAAGTGTTACTAATGAATTTGCTATTCTCAAAAGGTAACAAGCCCAAATTTATAGGCCTTATTAGTCCTACAACCAATTTGGATAAATAAATAGACCTCCTTTTTAGGGTAATAATTAGGGACAAGGCCAAATCACCCATGTCAAGCCTTATCAAAGTTATAATCCTAAAACTCCCTCATCCTCCAAAGCCCTTCTTTTCACTCAAAGCAATTTTATCTAAGAATATCTTAATTACCATCTTTTGAACATGGTCAATAATAGGTTACTTGTGCCAATGAGATACAAAATCAAGGCATGACTGCACCAAGTCATCAAACATCTCAATTTTCAAATTTTGAGATTCCAATGAAATTCAATATGGAGAGTATATAGGTTTAGTCTTATTCCACTCTCATGAATTATTTGGAGGGTGAGTTTTGTGTCATTAATTATGTGGGCAATACAAGCAATCAAAATGCTAGTGTGGTTGCCAACACTAGATCAAATAAAATGTCCATTGAATATGTTAAAGGATCTGTTTTTACTCTTTCATAAGATTAAATGAGAGGAATGCCTAATTTAACTCATAAATCATAAGAAAATTAGAGGATTCCAAATTTTAGGATAGCTGCTACAACCCTACCTCCATAAGCTACATCACAAGGTGCAAGTGTCCATAAAGAGAACCCCAAGGTAAGTAATCCTTTCATTAATGTTGTGGAATAGATGAAAAAGCTTAATATGATCATCTCATTATGGGATTATTTATCATTTCCAAGGTATAATGATATAATCCAAAAGGAATTATATAGATTGGGCAAACAAGCTAGACCATTTAGAAGTGACAATATGGTTTTGGTCAATAAAACTCAATCTATAGATGGTCAAGTGAAAAAATATGATAAGACTCCTCCTTTATACATATATTTAATTATTTTTTATTTCTTGGTTCATAATTTCATCATAAATAGTGGATTAAGCACATTAGTTATGTCAAAATGCATATCACATATGCTAGGCATCAAATACAAGCCAATAACTAAAGGAGTTCTATAATTGGATGGATCACCAGCCAAAACTTTGGGGGTAGTGAAAGGTTTGAATATTATTATTCATTCTTTTCCTAATTTTTCAATTCCTCATGATGTTGTGGTAGTATATTTACCTCCCTATTTTTATCTTTTCTTGTCAAGAGACTTCATATCCAAAATAGGTGGATACTTGGTGGCTAACTGGTCTTACATGGTGTTTAGAACAAAATATGGCAATAAAGTGAAGATTGAGTTATAACATATTCATATAAATCACTTGGAACCATATTTACCTAAGGTATAAAATGTTAACTATGTTTTCATTGATGAAGAGGATTTTCGCATTGATTCATCCCCATCATCTTCCCTTGAAGGAGTTTCTGATTTCTTCTTAAATGAGTGGGGAGATGACAATTGTGTGCATGATCCTTAAAATTTTAATGAGGAATATAGTATTTGGGTCTATTATATGAATTATAAGGACTCTTTCATTCCCAATTTGCTTAAGTCAAATGAAGATGTGAATAGCTTGTGGGAGCTTTTCTTTGATGGGTCTAGAAGCCATATTAGGGCAGGTGGTGAAACTATGTTGGTTTCACCTTCAAAGGAGAGGTGTTTTTAAAATTTCATATTTCAGTTATATTTTAATTTTAATGTATCTAAATATGAGTCCCTCATTTATAGCCTAGAGTGGGCAAGGAAAAGAGGTGTCAAATAATTGCAAGTGTTCGGTGATAGTGAGCTCATTGTCAATCAAGTTAGAGGGTAGAATTTGACCAAGAAATCCTTGCTAAAGTCTTATAAGAATATATTTTGGGACATTGTTAAATAATTCATGGAATTTAACATCACTTCTATCTAAATATAATATAACAAACATGTTGATAGGATAACATAAATTGGAGCTTTGTTTGATGTTCCAAAAGGTATAACAGAAGACAGGAATCGACCTCATCTAAAGGTGATTGTGAGAGCATCTATGCTAGATAATGTCACTAATTGTCACGTTTTTTATAATGATCAGCATATATCCCTATTCCTACAAGAAGAGGCTTATCTCTCTACAAATAATTAGTCTAAGCTTCAACAGCCATATGGAGGGTAGATTTTCCCACTGAAGTCTAACAAGCTTTCAAAAGGCTTAGTAACTCTTGAAAGCATATTCAATAAGTATGACCATCTCTAGAAGGAGAAGATAATCATTTCAATCAATAAATATAACTATTAAAGGGTATATATCTTTAAATATAAGTTATTTTCTCTTGGAAATCTATGCACTAGTCAAGAGAAGCATGATTTCATCGAACTATGCAAGGAGTTTAGTGATATTTTTGCATGGGAGTATAGTGATTTGAAAGGTTTTGATCCAAGCTTGGCACAACATACCATAGAGATAGATGAAAATCCAAACCCATCAATAAAATAAAAATTTGAATCAATCCCAAGATTGATCCTCTCATGAGGAAAGAGCTCACTAGACTAATTGAGTCTAAAATCATCTTTCCCATCAAGCATTCTTCTTAGCTAGACAACTGAGTCCCTCTTAGAAATAAAAATTGGGATATCATGTTTTATATGAATTTTAGGGACTTAAATATAGTATCTTTGAGAGGTCATTACCCCCTCCCTTCTATAAAGAAAGTTTTGCAAGTGGTGGTAGCCAGTGAGAGGTTTTCTCTCATAGATGGTTATTCTAGGTATACTCAGATTCTAGTAAAAGAAAGTGACCAATACAAAATATCCTTCACCACAAAATGGGGTAAATATGCCTATAGGAATATACCATTTTTATTATCAATCTTTTTAGCTACTTGTTAACATGAATTGATATGGCTTTCCAAGGGCTAATCAATGACATTGTACTTGATGATGTGATAGTTTTTTCCAAGGAAATAAATGATCATTTAAAGCACCTAAGGTAGATTTTTTAGATGTGTAGAGAGTTTGGGATCTCTCTAAACCCAAAAAAGTGTGTGTTTGTTATTCATGAAGGAAAACTATTAGGCCACATTGTTTTCAAGAAAGGTCTATCCATTGATCTAGAAAGGGTAAATTCCATCTTGGCATTGTCTTTACCTAAACATAAGAAAGGTATACAAATTTGGTAAGATAAACTTCACTAGGAGGTTCATCCCTAATTTTTATAACTTGGTCAAGCCCTTAACATCTATGTTAAGGAAGGATGAGATATTCACTTGGACAGGAAGGATGAAAGAAAGTTTTGAAGAAATCAAGCAAGCCATTGCCCAAGCTCCTACTCTTGCAAGTCCTAATTTCTCCATGGACTTCAACCTTTATAATTTTGGGAATGAATAGGTAATCTATACCATACTTACTTAAGATAATTATTAAAATTTGGAAAAACCTATTACCTTTTTCAGTCAAGGTTTTGAAGGCTATGAGACAAGATACTCATATGTTGAGAAACAAGTGCTTTCAATCATAAGGAGCTTGAAGAAGTTTAGGCATATGTTGTCTATAAAAAATATTTACATTTTTATGCCTCATATTAGTGTGAAATATTTTTCTATTGAGTATATATTTGAATGATAAAAGGGTAGGTTGGATCACCAAAATGATGGAATATGATGTAGAGATCAAAAAAACCAAGTTAGTGAAAGAAAAAAGATTATGTGACCATCTTGTTTCAGACTTAAAAAATCAAAGGGAGGTTTTCTTGCTAATTCATGATGACCCTACAATAGATATACCTTTAGCCATGAGGATTTGGACACAAGACATGATTCATTTCCTTCAAATTGGTGAGTGTCTGCAAGGTCTTGATAGGGCCAAGAAGAGGTACTATAGGCTACAATCCATTCCATATGTGTTGGTTAATGGAGTGATATTTAGAAAAGACTTTTTAGTTGTGCTTTTGAGATGCATTGATTTAGATCAGACTTATAAAGTGCTACATGATTTTCATGATGGACCAACTAGTGGTCACTTTTCTCTAAGAACCATAGTTGCTAAGATAATGAGGGATAGTAACTTTTTGCCCATCCTATTCAAAGACACCCATACTTGGGTAAAAAAATTCTAGAAGTGTGCTCTTTTCTATGGAAAATAAAATATAGTTGCCTTGCATCTTCATCCAATCCAATTTGAATGACCCTTCATGCAATGGGTTTTGGATTTCATATTATGATCAATCCTCCTTCTAGTGCTGGTCACAAGTGGGTGTTGACTATCACTAAATATTTTTAAAGATGGATGGAAGCTATATCTCTTAAGTAGGCAAACGAAAGCTTAGTCCTATACTTCTATGAAGGTATAGTAACCAAATTTGGAGCTCCCTCAATAATCATCTTATATAATGCATTAGCTTTTTTAGGAATAAGGACAAGTGAATGTGCTTTGAAACATGGCATCTATCTTAGCACATCCTCCAAATATTACCCCCAAGGGAATGGACTAGTTGAGTCCATAAAATGGAATTTGATCAAAATCATAAAGAGGACTATGGAGGAGAATCAAAAGACTTGGCATACTAGGTTGAAGACTTCTCTTTAGGTTGATAGGATGACCTTAAAAAGAGTAATTAGAAACTCCCCATACACACTTGTGTATGGAAGGGAAGCTATAATTCCTATTTCACTTGAGTTTCTAGCCTTAGACCTCACCTATCAGCTATAATTGATGGACAATGATAGCATGTAAGTTAGATTATTTGAGTTGATAGAGCTTGAAGAGATAATAGATCACGTTATGCACACCACGAATACTTAATAACAACAAAAAAAAGAGGCATTTTGATAATAAATCCATGCCAATAAGCTTAATGAAGGAGACATTGTCTTTAAAATGGGATGAATATAGGTCCAAGCCTAAAAGACACACAAATTTTGATGCTTTGTGGAGTGGCCCATATGTGATCACACAGTGCAAACAACATAATGTTTTCTAAATCTCAAGGGTGGATGAAGAGGATATGCATATCTCAATCAATTAGATATATTTTACGCATTATTATTGATGTGTTCCATTTCTATTATACATAATTTCCTCCTTTCTTTGTGTTCCCTAAGTGCTTAGGCATAGGTGCAAGTTTGTCTCTATCTAGTTTTGTGTTATCTTTTCTTGGTCTTGTTGTTTTTGTGTGGGTGTTTCCTTATGTTTTGTTTTATAAAAATCTATGTTAATCATCTTCAAGAATATATTGACTCCATTAGCCCTTGGTTGGGTAAGGCTACTAGTCTAATCAGTATATCAGGAATACCACCCATGTGAATCACCATTTTGTTGACCAAATTTGGATTTTCAAGCCAACATTTATCACCCCTATATGAAAATTTTAGTACCTAAGTCCATATATTTTGTCAAATCTAGTATGTAGGAAGTGTTCTATACAAGCCCATAACAAATGTGCAAGCCTAATTCTTTTAGAAATTTCTTTTGGGTCTTTACCAAGCCTTTGAGAAACTCTTTTGGGTTTTGTGTCTTAAGCCTTTGAAGAATTACTTCATATTTTTTTTTATGCCTTTTTTTGTTAAGTGTATTCTTCCGACCAAGTGATGAATTCTTTCAGAAAATTTGTCTAGAAGAAATCTCACAAAGACAAAGTGGTCTCTTTCATTTATTTGAAAGGACAAACATGAATTTTTGAAGGGAAAGTAGACTATTTCAAAATTTTCAAAGGGTATTTTTCATGTTTTCGAAGGGTATCTTTGAGGCTAAGTGGATTGTTTCCAAAATTTTGAAGGACAACTGTATCTTTTTTGAAGGACATTTTCAATTCTTTCAAAAAGTCACTTCCATTTTTTGAAGGGCACTTTGCAAAAAGTTTGAAAATTTTGTCTTTTACAAAAAACCCAAAGGAATTGAATCTAAGGGATGAGTAAACCATTTAAAAAATTAAAAAATACACTTCATCTTTTCTGAAGGGTAGGTGAAAAAAATACTAAAGAACACTTGCATTTTTCTGAAGGCCACATTCAAGTCAAATGGGTCATTTACATTTCTTTCAAAGGGTATGTTCCTTTCAAAAAGGATATTTACGCAAAGTTAAAATGATTGTTTTGGGGAAGGGGTGAACCATTTCAAAAATCCAAAGGTCATTTTCACAAATTTAAAGGGTCACTTATAGTAAACCTAAAAGAATTCTTTCAAAAAGATTGTCTAAGGAAATGTTTCGAAGAAATTATCAAACATAAAAACCTAAATGAAATATTTTGAGAGGATCATCTGTGGAAAAAATGCTAAGAGCAAAGGAAGAAGAGCTAGAATGAATTATTTCAAAAAAATATTTGAAATAATACTAAAGATAAGAAGTCTGAATAAATACCCAAGGAGTGATAGCCTATAAAATGTCAAGTTCAAAAAGTGAAAACTAGATATTGGGATTCAAACAATTGAGTGATAGCCTACAAAATGTCAATTTTAGACTAAAAATATCCATTAAAGTTTAAAAAAAAGGCTCAATTAGAACCAAAAGGCAATGATAAAGGTTAAAAATGGAGATATCCTGAACATATATGCACAAGTAAATAGAAATAGGTAGGTAAACGTAGTGAGTTACTATATTGTTTGATAGTTCATCAAGCTAATAATGAATAGATAACATCCAAATGAATTTCCAACCAATGGACCCATTTATGGCAAAACTTAGTTCATATTATCTTGATCCTATTGGCATAACTAGAAAAAGAACATCTTACAAAATGTAGTGTAACTATTCCATCCTCAAGATGGCACACGTCCAACTGACCTTTGAACTTCCTTGGCTTGACCTCCTAAAACACTATATATATATATGTATTCTTTCTACTCATTTGGGAGCTTTTTCTGGTGATAGTGAAACTTTGGCTAGATTCTTATTGGTAACTCTTGAAGAAATAATATAAGTCATTTACCACTCACGTGTTGTATTATTGTCTATTGGTCCAAATTGTGTTGTTCTTGTTTAGTGAAGGTTATATTTCCTAACATATTATCCTCAATTGCCTACCAATGTCTATAAAAATTATTGTTATAGGTCATTTTTAGTATTCTTTCATAAGTGTAAAGACATTTTATTAGTGGATTAAGACTATATTCTTTCCTGAATTTGTCTATTATTGTCTTTAATGTAAAATACCTTCTCAAATCTAACATGTGAAACACTGATGTGATAATGCACAAAGAGTTGTGAGTTTATGTGAAGAAATTTTTTTAGTCTTTAAGTAATGTTTTCAATCAAGTGAGATGATATCAAATATTGGTGCATCACCACTTATTTTCTCGGTTTTTTTCTTTCTCCCTTTTCAATTAGAGTTGTTAGTTTATAAAGAGCTTAAAGTTGCATCAAGGGGAGATAACCTTTAACCTATAGATTCATCTCAATATAATTCTCACCTATAGTAAGAGAGAATATTCCATTTTGATACTTAGATGAGGAGAGTTGAGGATCTTCTCAACAGTGCAAATCCAAGTGTCAAAAATAGAAACAGATAGAGAAACATGCCTTTATTGTAATCAAATAATATAAAGCCTTCAACTACTATATCTTATATTCGCATACTAAAGTGCATGTACCTAACACTATAGTTAAATATATTCTAACATAATAAGAGTTGGGATTTCTAAGAGACACCTAGGTAGCTATGGTTTAAGAGTTTGATGTTGATATCAAATCAACAAAGCTAGTGAGAGGAAGAGGCTTGTGCCAACTAATGATATAAATTAAACCATATGACATAGATATGATGGTATATTTACTTAAGTATGAATTAGATGAAAGACCACCCATGGTTCTTTTTATTGATCTTATCAACAAATGGTATAGTAATATTGCTTTCTTCCTAACTTATGGAGAATATATAGCTCATCTTATGCATAAGGAAAAATGTAATGTCAGGATAAATTCAAAGTATTTTGTCCTTTGGGACAATGTTTTGTATAAAATATTAATTAATAGTGTCTTCTTCCATTGTGTGGATAAAGAAAAAAAAATAGTAATGAAATAGATTCATGATAAAGCATGTGGAGGTTACTTTTTATCATGAGTTATAACACATAAAATCCTATGAGAAAGGTAATATTGGCCCACACTTTTTTAGGATAGTTTGGATTAGGTTTATAAATGTCAAACATGTCAACATTTTTTGGGATGTCTAAGGTTTCCATTATTACCTTTAAAACTAGTCATAATCAATGAACCATTCCACTAGTGGGGCATAGATTTTATTGGTTTGTTGAATCCCTCTTTAAGTGTTAACCATTATTATGTCTTAACCACTATTGATTACATTAGCAAGTGTGTATAAACCATTCATGTCAAGCAAACCACTTCTAAAGTTGTATGTGATTTTATCAAGGAAAACATCATAGTAAGGTTTGGTTTTCCTCTAGTAATAGATTATGTAGCTAACTTTTCTTTAGATAAACTAACTTATTTTTTTTACTTATATAGAATAGATTTAGTTAACTCTTCAAATTACTATTCATCAAGGAATAAGAACTTGATAACTATCATTCATAAGCTAGTGGATGATAATCAACATACCTAGCACAAGATGATATTTGATGCATTATGGGCTAACAAAATCACTCTAAAGAAATCCATTGGCATGTCACCATTTTAGTTGTTGTATGAAACATATGTTAAAATACCTGTCACCATAGATTTGTCTATTTCACAATTGTCTAAGGCTATTGAAGATGCAACTTATCAAGATTCACTTGATAAGAGGATTATGTTTTTATTTAAACTAAAATAAGTTTGTACTCACATTGTTGATCATTTAACTGATCATCATATGAAATTAAAGAATATTTTGGATAAAAAGGCTTAAGAAAGAAATTTTGAAGTTGGTGACTTGGTACTTCTATGGGATAAGAGAAATGAACCAAAAGGGATGCAAAAAAAAATTTGATTCACAATAAATAAATTTTCTAGAAAATATGGATTTATCATAGCTTACCATGATGGAATTAAACTTCCACTACCTTACAATGTGTAGCACCTGAAGCTTTACAATAATTGAGTAGCAGGGTAACACCTATATGTATATAAATAAAACCTCAATTTTTCTTTTATATAATTGTTTTTCTTTTTATATTTGTTTGTTTTGAGTTTTATTTTTATTGAGTTTACATGAATCCATGCACAATAGACAAGAATAAAAACTAGATAAACTGAGATATCACCTTCATTTCATTATTTTTGATAAAAACAAAGATGTCCCCAAAATTACACACATGGAAATTTTTGGATACCCCTATTGAAATTTTTACATTTTTCTCTTATGAGAGTTATCCTTGTCAAAACTTAGTCCCCTAAATAAGACTTAGAATTTATTAGTTTTTACTATGATTGTTTTTGTTATCAAAATTGCTTCAAATTGTTCTATAAGGTTAGAAAATGTCTACACGAGTCATTATCATAAAACCTATTTATCCATCTTTCCAAAAAAATAAAAAAATTAAGTATTTAGGCTCATTTATAGACTAACTCAAGTCCTATAGGTTGCATATTCAAAAAGGTGAAGTAAGTTGTGATCACAAACCTGAGCTACACCATCCAGATCAAATCAAAATTGTGAAATGACTTTACCTCTCAAAATCACAAAATCTGAGTAAAGTAGATTTGTAAACCTAGAAACACAAATTAGAATAGTCTAAGGTTCTAAATGTACATTACTTCACTAACCTAAATTATAATTAAAATCAACAAAGGTTCATAATCCTAAAGTCTTCTTAAGCCTACACCAAATTGGGGTTACAAAGGTACTTGACTTCGTAGACCAAATTAAGCGAAGTGTTTCATGAAACATGATAGTGGATAAAACACTAACATGGATACCCTAACATGTTTCACTTATTTATCATCAATTTGTTGGTTAATATAATTTAAAAATACACCTCATTTCTCAGATAGATTTTGAATTATCTAGCCTAGTTGTTGACCCTATGAATCCCAAGCGATATTGTTTGAGCTTCTAGGGTGATTTTAGAAAAACAATATTCACAACCCATTTGAAGTCAAGGTATATAGTTTATTTACCCTTTAGTTTCATGTTTGTATTTTGGTTCTATATCTCATTTTTATCTAGTAAAATTTGATGCACTATTTTGAAAGTTTTTTTTGTCATTTCATGTTTTATTTACAATTGTTTATCATTTTTGCATGTATAGTATTGTTAAACCTTGTAAATTATTTATAAATTATTTGAATATGAAAATATCAAATAAAATCCTGAAAGATATAATATTTATTTCAAATCCATAGAAATTAACCTAGATTATCTACCTAGACTCTTCATGACTTGTTACTTAGTCAGAATATTAAACCCAAACAATTGATCTCATGCTACACAAAATTCCCAAGAGACATTACTTGGATTTTCAATTACTAATTGCTTAGCTAGAGTTCCAACTATCTTTTGCTTCTGCTTCATTGGGTTTTTTAATTCTAGTAACTTATCCAAAGAAACCTAGAGTTGTAAATGCTTGTCACTCACTAGGAGTCTTCAACCCTAAAAACTTGAGAAATACCCAGACATTTTTGATATTGCAACACCTTGTTACTTATAATGATTTTCCTATAATATTCAAGGTTTGATACTTCTTGACTTTCCTAATAAATTAAGCTTGCTTAGAATTGTTACATAATACAACTTAACTCAGTTGTTCAACCCTTTCTAAAACCAACATGAATAATTATTGAGTTTTCAAGAGCATTTACCAAGTATTTCCAATTTTAGTCACAATAAATTTAAAGATTAGAAGAATAAGAAAATCTAATTGAATAATTTATTGAGCTTGCACTTGAATAAATTCCATGACCAAGTAGGAAAGGAAAGACTAAAGCAAAGAAATTAAGAAATCAAAAGAAGTAGGGATGAAGTATGAATATAAGGGATATCCCATTGAGTCTTTCATTACATCTAAAGTGTCATAAATCAATGACACTGATATGGGACATGTTTCCATAGCTGATTTATTATAAATATGTAAATCCACATCAAAACACCACTCATGCTAACAATGATAAACAGTGAAATCTTACAACCTGTAGCTTTCCCAACCTCTACACAACTACCTAAATTTATTCTATAATGTGTTAAGTATTATGATTCTATCACTAAAATAGTAAAATATACCATATTTAATGTGGTGATCAGATTATATGTTCAATATTTTGACTACTATTTGAAGATCCCAGAAATATCTAAAGTGCTAGACTTATCAATGAAAAAATTTGAAGATCTCTAGAAGGATAAAATAGTAGGGTGTATCAAGATAATGAATACCACTTATCTAATGAAATAAAAACAACCTTCAGGGTTTATTATAGAAAATAGTAAGGTCTAACTTGGTTTAAGAATTTAATGACATCACACAATTACTATGTAGAATCAATGGAGGGAAAAAATCCAAAAGTTTTTCCACCTAGATGTATGCCTACATAAGGGCTATTGAAGTCAATAGGAGTTTTGGTAAGATTGAATGGTCAAGAATGATAAGTGATAAAATTGATCATCATCTGAGTAATGTATTGTAAATTCTTGATTTTAAAATGACTTCACATTTAGTATATGCTACAACATCTAATGGAGTCTTTTCTAGGTTGACTGCAAAAGAGTTGATGGCAACAGATCCCATATATATATACTACCCTCAATTGAATTTGTATGAATACTTAAAGCACTATAAAAGGGTAAATGATGCATTCTTATATTAAGTTATTTATAAATTGAATGTTGCTTTTAAAGCCAAGAGAGTATCTAATGTCATTTGGATGGCAATTTCCCATTTTGGATGTATTTTTATTCAATTTTTAAATTTCACATACATAAGAGTTGGTGGTTTCATACGGACACTAGTAAAATTTTCAAGGTACCCTAGTGATAAATGAATTATAATGGAATTATGTAGATAGTTGGTGGAATTACATGATCTTTAGTCAAAAGCACACCATTCTTCAATCGATTTTCCTATTGTTAATGGAAAATATCCTTTTATAAGCAATTATAAGGCCAAATATATACCAAAAAAATTGTATCATAATTATAATCAGTCACATTTTGAGGATAAATAAAATTTTGATTGCAGAGGCATAACATAAAGCATAGTTTCTCTTGAATATAGGCATATTCCTACACTAGAAGATTTTTGGATTGATTACAAAGATGAATTTGAAGTGAGAAGAAGAGAAAATAGTAGGATAAATATTCAAAAAAAAATCTCATTTGATTTCACTACAATTCTTGAAGACATGGAAGATGATGGACAAGTAATTGTTGATTCTTATCATGCAGTGGGAGGAGATCATGCTCCACTCCCAAAAATTCATTACAAGAAGAATCATGTAAAGATTATTTCTTAAAGGACTTCAATCTTTCTTACTATGATGTCAACATGGCTTCTTAGTAAGGGATACTACATGAAGATTTAATAATGATAAAAAGTTTCCAAGTAAGTCATACTAAGAAAATAATACAAGGAAAAGGTAGTCAAGGGCCAATGAAGAAGTTGAAATTCAAGAAGAATTTTGATGTAACATATTATATAGTAAAAGAAAAGGTGTCAATTTACTTATTTTCCTTTGTATCTCCTCTGGCTTCTTCCACAAACACTATTCCTATCACTCTTATTTCTATTACACCTACCACATCTTCATTACTAGTGGAGAACATACATCTAGTAATAAAACATGTAGATCTATCCACACTCATGCCACCTCCAAAGTCTCCTAACATCAAATCTCTTGAGAAATATATTTGAGAAGAGACTAATGTTCCTCCTCCTCTTCCCTCATATTCTCCACCCCCACCTCCTACTAAGAATTTTCCCACCATTCTTTCTATTCATACCCTAAAAGAGCAAGAGAAGATAACAACTGGAGAGGTGATCTCATCTCAAGAGATATCACCACAAAAGATAATAGTTGAACTTGAGAATAAAACCATTAGAGAAGAAAATAAATAGGAAACTTTGGACAAGAAGATAGATAAAGAGAAAGATGAATAAATAGTTTCCAATGTTGTTTATATAGAATATATTTTGAATACTAGAGAAGTTCTTGTTCAAGAGATAGAGATCAGAAATAATCAGTAATAAATGGTGATACATTTAGCTCCTTCCGCTATTATAGATTTCTCCTCATGTTTGGCATTACAAATAGCTCCTGAATCAAAAGAAGAAATAAATTTGGAAGAGATAGACCATTAATTTCTAAACAATCTTGATCATAAGGGTAAAAATTCTAAGAAAGCCAGAGTGACTTCAAAATTGATAATTGAGCCTTTTGATAAAAAAATTATATAAATTTTAGTTCCTCCATAGGCTAAGAATAAGAGTAAAATCAATAAAAAAGACTTGGTAATTACAAAGGTATACTTAGGGGAAGTCGCTATAGAGGTCCTAAATTAAGACACAGAGACTCTTATCAATACCCCTTTTTTAAATTTTGATGAAGAAAAGGCTGATAACGTCAAACTAAAGGAAAAAAATCCTATGTTGTGTCAAATAATTACCAAAGTGGTAAGATATGTTCCCCAATAGTTATTACTTTTAGGAGATAAAATTTATCATCAAACAATAACTTTGGTAGAAGAAACTAGTGACAATGCCAAAGTATTTGATGAATGGATAGAGAAAATGATACAAACTACACATAAATGGTTTCCTGAAGTTCCAAACAATTTAGCTGATATTGAGAATAAATTGGTATAGCTAAAAATAATGATGAAGGATATTGAAAATGAAAATGTAATATTTAAATTCCAATAGGACAACCTTCAATAAATAAATGATTTAAGTGAAAAGATTTTTATTGAAGAAAATATTGTTTCAAAGGGATCAGTAATAAAATCAAAATAAGAAGAACACATCATATCTTTTTGCTTTCTCATTTTTGGAGCAATTCTTAAAGAAATGAAGACTCTAGAAGAACATGCTCACAATGTGAAAATAGATATGGAGGACTATATCTTCTATGTCACAATTTTTTTGTCAAAAGAACCACCAAGGACACATGAATAATTACATGAATAATTCAAGAAAGTAATTGAAAGTCATCAACAAGCCAAAAAGGTGGAGCCCAATCTTGAGAAGGTGAAAGGTTATTGTAAGAAATTAGAAAATGAGATACTAAGATTTGAAATAGAAATGCAATTAGTTACCAAGATAGATGACACATCCATTTAGTTTAGGATGTCATAACACATCAACTACAGGGAAAAGTGTATAATGGAAGTTCATGAATTAGAGTGATTACTACTAATTCTCTTCTCAACTTATTTTATTTTCTTCAAATGACTTGAAAAATGTATTTGAAATAATTTTTTTAATTAGTTAATTTATAAGTAATGTCACTCAGATAAATTATTTATAAAAGTAATTTACTCTATAAAATGAAAGACCCAAGTAACTTGGCTAGATGTCATCACTTGAAGTCATTTTGTAAAAATAAATTACTTAAGCAAGCTGAGCATAATATGTAAATAAGTTGTATTTAATCCAAATATTAAAGCCAATATGAGATACATGTCATCATCTATTACACACCATGCATGAGAAATTCAAGGAAGATGTCTCCCAATGGTTTTTAAAATTTAACGCAGCACATGGGGAATTCAAGGATTAGTCTCTTAATTGTATTTGATATCTAAAAATGGTATAAATATGGGAGAAGGCCTATATACCAGGCATGGTAATTTTGAAAATAAATTGTAACTATTGTTAAAAAAATACTAAGCTATATGAAACTTTATGTTTATATTTTTGTATGTTTTTGTATGAACTTTGTTTATAGTGAATAAGAATAAAGTTGATTTCTAAGGAACTTTACATCTAAGGAGATCTTTTGATGCATTATGTTAATATTAAAATGGTAAACTTTGTGTTATTATTTAATCTGAATGTAAATTCAAATTTTTTAATCATTTTCTAAAATAATTTTCACATCTTATATGTTTATCTATTTGTCTGAATATAATAAGCTCTGCAAAAACTATTTGTTGTGAAGTATAATTTCTTTCTTTTATAGAGATTCTAGTTCTTTTCATTCTCCAATGTCTAATAACTTATTTGCATAATATCTAAATCAACTACCTACTTGCTAAAAATCACTCTGATATGGTTAGTGAACTTTGTGATTAAATTCATACCCATAAATAAGATAACTTGTGTATATCATGTGCATAATTTTTATAAATTGTAAAAAATTCAAAGTGTGAATAGTAAGAGTAGATAAACATAAGCATATGGGATCTTCATTATTAAATGAAGGGGATTTAATCCCATGAATTCTTAAGTATATTTTTCTAGCCTACAAAATATCTATCCATCATAATCATAATGAAAAAGCTAATTAATATGAACATAATGCACACAATACTCATGAAGGCTCATATAGAATTCACCTTGATGAATTCAATGGTGTACATCATGCACAAGTTGAACATTTATTTATATTTCAATAATGACTCCATAAAATATCACAATATATAACCAAAGTAATTCCAATCATTTTATCTTCTAAAAGTATATAAAAAATATCCATATTCAATGCACAATAAGAAACAATCTTTCCCATTTTTAACCCTACCATATTTATTGCTACTTATTTTGTTGATATTGTTATTAGATATACAACTTTATATTTGGAGGAAGAAACCCAACATTCTAATAAATCTCTATGCCCATTCCTAATGAAATGAATCCTATATGACCTTTGATAGCTATGTATATTACATCCCATACCTTTCTTACTACACAATACTTGGTGTAAACTATTTCATTATTGTATGATAAGGTGTTGTAGTTAGAGTAAGATATACCAAAATCTATCCAATAAATGGATTCCTAAACCTTTCTTCATAATATATTAGCACCCATATCTTATGCCAAAGCAAAGGGTAATCCCAAAGTATGGTTGAAAATAGAAGAGGGTGGTTTGGTTGATTTCATGACTAAAATTATTGGATATGATGAGAAGGTGTCAAAGGATTTTTCCCTAGGTTGGCACCATAGAAAAGTGTGAATTAGAGGAGAGGAGATATGAAAATATCATAATATTTTATTAGGGAAGTGATAGGCATGAGATTAGAGGGTACCAAAGCATTTAAGGATAAACACAAAAAGTAGGAAGTCTTAAATAAATTATTCAATTTTGAAGTAGACATCACCACTAAGGAAAAAGGCTTCCCAAGAATGAATCTATTGAATTATTGGCTAGACATATACTTTCAAATAATTAAATATATAATGTTATAAGTTAAATTGTATGTCCTCTTATCTCACCACTTTCTACCGTTAAATCACTTTAAAGGATACATAATCAATTTTTCATATTTCTTGTTCAAATAACATAAAATCATGGTATATCCATTTAAATCAAATAATATAAGTTATTTCATCCATCAAGGTTTAATTTTTCTCATAGCAAAGAAAGGGAAAGTTATGAAGAGGAAGGAAGTGTATCCAGTGGACAAAGAGTTTGTGGAAGATTCTTAGGACCCCAAGAAGTGTAAAGATATTGAGTAGCAAAATCAAGAAGCTTCCAAAAAATCTTGGGATGAAACCCATTCTAAAAGTTCCCACTCAATGGAGATCATACCCAAGGCCAAATCTAGAAAATTAAAAGTTTAGACCTCTAAGAGTCCCAAAGATATAAGGGTTAAGAACATAGAGGAAGACTTCTTGGTCTCCTTTGAAAGATTATAAGGATAAGAATGAGATGAAATACACCTCATACCTTCATTTAAATTTTACTTAAAAATTGATAGAATAGGAGGATAATCTGAAACACTAGGGAAGGATTATAATAAAATAATTAGAAGAATGGAATCCATTAAAGGTGAGGTTGATAAATTCATAAAGGATTGGGAGACTAGCATAAATGTGGAGGTCAGCCCTCAAATTAGTGGGGGAAACTAGTCTTCCTAATAAGGATAAAGGGCTGATGATGACATATGTTCCCACCACTATCACTCCTAATATTAAAAATAAAATTAAAAGTGAAATAGATAGCATGAAGGGCAAAATAAATGACCTGCTTTAAGATAAGGTATAAAATTATTCACCCAAAACTCTAAGAAAAAGAAGAAAGAGATGGACTAGTAGGAAGGCCCAGTCAAATGAACTCATTTTGGAACTATACTTGAGCTTATTCAAATACAAATTATTGACTTCATACTTATATACTTATAAAATGATGTTTTAAAACAAACTATCTTACAAATCTAAGCCAATAGATACTAAATTTTAAGCAAAGATCATAGTTAATTATATTTATCAACCTTGTAACAATATTTTTTTTATCAAATCAACCAAGGAGGCAATTCTCTAAATTACCACAACTTTCTTATAAATTTATACAAAAGTTACTTGAGTGAAATATTATTACTCTACCTCCACCATTTTAAGTTTGCATTAGTAAACCTCAAGGTGAACATTTTGTTAATAATTAGTATTATGATTGCCATAGATGAAATGGTCATTATAATAATAGAGGTTTTAAGTAAAATCATATTATTAAATATTTTAGTGATAAAATTTTTATTGATATATGCACTCCTATAGAGGAAATTAAGCCTCAACATAATGAAAATGTTTGGTTGAATATTTTCTATGAACCATTTTCAAACCATGATACCAATAAGGATAATTTAGTAGTGGATCATACATACAATGCATATCCACCTCTGAATCATATGATCATCCACTAGATGGAATTATTGGTATTTTAAAATACTCCACCACATCCATGATTAATTTTGATGATAATGAGAGAGTGGATGATGATTCTAATTTACATGCTTTATTTATACGAGCTTATATTGATCAGAAACCCATTCATAGTGAACTAGTTGATAATGGATCAAGTGAGAATGCATGCACAATGACATTAATCCATCCATTAGGTTATACACAACATGATATACAAGAAAATTTTAAAAGTCTTAAAATATATAATGGGAAACAACAAACCAGTTTGGGACACATTTATTTTCCTCTTTAGATGGGTAATGTTATACTGTCTAGTCATTTTATATTTATACCAAAAATTAGTGTTTTTGACATGATATTTTAATGTCCTTAGTCACAAAAGCTATGCATTGTACCTTATATGGTACATAGGTGTATAAATTAGATTCATTGCAATCAAGTTGTTACAATTTTAGGAATAAGATATAGGTACCCCTATAATCTATGGCACCTCTTCTTCCCCATCTATCACCATAGTTCATTGCTCCATATGTGAAATAAAAATAATAATTATAATTATTTCACCTAAGAAAATATTTATACTCAACCAATTGATAAAAATGTTAAAATGTTTCAAAAGCAACCAATTCAAAATTAATATTATCAAAAAATGTGTCTAGTTCCTGAAATGCACCATTACACACAACACCTTATAAATTGGTGTTATATATAGATCATCATGTTCCTAAAATGGCACAACATTTATCACAATATCCTACTAATATTAATTTAATTTCACATAATTCAACATCTCCTAGTGCTACTCCTACACAAGATTACATGAATAGTGATCTTAATAATTTCATTACAACACATGATGCATTTTTTGATTTTGGGTCATACACATCTAACATAATTTATTCATAAAATGTGATACTTATACTGATTATTAAATATTCTATGAATCTCATATGATGGGATCATTGGTTACATTTTTTCATTTTCAAATATTCTAAAACATTCAAATATTTTTTTTTAAATGATTGTACACACCTTCTTGATGGTTCATGTTATTCTTATATTTCTTATATATGTAATCAATTTCATCAATTATTTTAAGCCCTTATATGTTTGTGAATTTTTAGTCTCTTGGATCTTATTTTTAAATCTAAACAATCTAAAACAATGATCTATTATGCTATATTATGCCCTTTACCTCCTTGTTTTCACAATATACACTAATAAAATTACATATTCTAAAAAGGATAGTATCAATCGATAAGGGGTAAAATTAGATACCATTATTATTCTGAGTTTCTTTATCCTATCATATACATTTTTCACACATAAATCATAAACTAAGAAAATGGATCCTTGATATTACCAATTTCTTTGTATTTCACTCAGTTCAAGTATACATAATAATACTTCTTCATGTAAAATTCTTATTTTCTTATTCTATATTGATCATATATGTGGATTAAATGATTTTAAAAGTGTAAATTATATGAGATTACGATGTACAAGCAAGTCCTTTGGATACTAATTATGTCTCCCATGTGCCTTAAACTACAATTCACATATATAATGGGGGAATATTGATCATATATGGTCATGCCTAAAATATATAATAAATTTCATTAATTGAATTAACTAAATTAATTAAAATAACTACAAGAGGTGCTTATTTATACAATACTAAAAAGATTAGATATCCTAATCTTTAGGAGATTATAACTAATCATGCCGAGGAAATACCCCAAATAACTAACCTATGTCAATCATAAGTTAATAACACCTTGAGACATTCATTACAATATATGTAGGATTAATTAATTATTCTAACCATTCCCCCCTTAATTAATCATAGCTTGAAGAGAAGAAGAGAGAGAATTCTTGAATGCCTCAAACTTATCACGTGTAAGTGACTTCATGAAGATATCTACACGCTGATCCTAAGTGGAGTAATAATAGAGTTGTATGTTGTGCTGTTAGACATGTTTACATATGAAATGAATTTTAACCTATAAGTTTTTGGTACTCTCATGAAACACTAGATTGTGAATAAGATGTAGAATGCCCTGATTGTCATAATTCAAAACTATAGGCTGAGTCTATGGAACTCCAAGTCCTAAAAAAATTTGATGTATCCATATCACTTCGTAGATATCTCTTGCTGTAGCATTATATTTTTCCTTTGTGGAAGATAAGAAACACAATTATGCTTCTTATTTCCCCATGAAATCACACCAAATCCTAGAAAGAACACAAATCTAGAAGTGGATTTCCTATCATCAATAGAAGCTGCATGATCTACATCTATGTATCTTATCAAGAAGAACTTATCATTCTTCTTATACTATAGGCCATACTCAATTATACCTTTGATGTAGCTCAATACCTACTTTGATACTTTCTAATGTGACACCTTTGTTTCCTACATGAACTAAGAAAAATAGTTGATAGCATAGCTAATATCTATCCTAGTGTATGTGAATTAAATGAGATTCCCAATCAACTACCAATAGAGAGTTGCATTTACTTCTAGTGATGGATCTGTTTGAGACAACTAAAGTCTTATCTCTGTAGGTGTTGTAATAGGCTTGCAGCCCATCATCCTAAATTTCTTGAGAAATGTATTGGTGTACTTCATCTATGAAACAAAAAATTAATGTTCCTTTTGCCATACCTCCAAACTAATAGTGTAGTAGCTTGAGATATGTCATGTCGAATGATCACTTGAGATCATTCTTAGTTGTATCAATCATCTTCATTGTGTTGCGAGTGATGACTAGATCATCGACATAAAAAATCACTATAACAACCTTACCCCATGCTCTTTAAGGTAGAGGTCAGGATCATATGGACTCCTCTTGAATCCATGTTGTATGAAATTGTACTAGGCTCGGAGAGCATATTTTATCCCGTAGAGAGACTTGATAATCCTACACACTTTTTTTTATTGATTAGGTGCCAAAAATACTTTAGGTTTAGTCATGTAGACTTCCTCTTTCAAATATCCATTAATAAAGGCACTTTTTACATCCATTTGATGTAATTTCCATCCAAACTATGTATCCATAACAAAAACCATTCTGATAGTCTTTATCTTAGCTATGGGAGTAAAAGTCTCCTCATAGTCAATGCCTTATTTTTTAGCATATCCTTTTTCAAAAGCATTGCCTTATACTTATCAATACTTCCATATGCTTTATACTTGGTCTTAAAGATCCATTTGCATCCAATAAGTTTATTCCCTAGCGGAAGATCAATAATCTACCAAGTGTTATTCTTCATCAGTGACTGATATTCTACATCTATGGAATCTTTATAAGGTCCAAACTGTAGGGATTCTACTACTATATAGGGCTCATATGTTTCTTGTAAAATAATTAAAAGGGCCATATTGAACTCTTCTCGAGCCATGCTTTAAGTATTTGTTCTTAAAGTGGATGTATTTGGTAATCCATACAAGTTAGCATCCTTTATAGTACTTGTATACCACTTGGGCATACACTAAACTATAGGTGGTGGTTTTGGAGGTCCTATGTGAATATCTTCTTATTCACTTTCACCATCACTATCTAAAAATATTATAGTAGTTTTACCTATATCATTTACTTGTGTAGAAGGTGGATTAGTTCTACTCTTTTCATCAAACACTACATCTCTACTAATTAGTACTTTCTTTATTTCTAGATCAAGGAGCTTGTATGCCTTTGATTGTGCACTATATCCCACAAAAGTACATTCCTTTGTTTTCTTATCCAAATTATTTCTTTTCTTCTTAGTAACATGCATATATGCCTTGAAACCAAAAACTTGAAGGTGAGTTACCTTTGGTTGATTCCCTATCCAAGCTTCATGTGGTTTGATTTCATTAAGAGTTTTGGTGGGTGACCTATTCAACAAGTAGATTATACTATGACAAGCTTCTACCCAATATGTATTAGGAAATTTTGCATCCTCAAACATGCTACAAAACATTTCCATAATGACCCTATTATGCCATTCTACAACTCCATTCTACTGAGGTGAATATGGAGTTATTAATTGATGATTAATTCCATTTATACTGAGATAGGCTAAGAAATTTTTACTGGTGTATTTCCCCCCATAGTCTAAGTGGAGAGTCTTGATTTTCCTACCAGTTTCATTCTCAATTATGGCCTTGAATTCTTTGAAGACTTGAAAATCTTGATTTTTAATCTTCAATAAATATACCTACATTTTTTTTCAGTATTCCTCAATAAAAATCTAAAAGTTTTTATACCCTTTGAGACTGGGAGAAAAATGTCTGCAAAGATCTATGTGCACCAAGTCCAACTTACCAAGTGACTAATACTTCATGTTTCCAAAAGGAGATCTTCTTTATTTTCTCGCTAAGAAACTAGTACATATATCATAAGATTACTTGAGTTTGGGAAGACCACAAACCATATATTGTTTGATCAATTGAACTAATATCCATAACTTAGGTGTGTTGGGGGATCACAAGAACAACACCTGTTCTGATCCCACTTTGTTAGGATCTTGCTCCTCAAAAAGAGCATAGTATGATTACCAAATATAAGCAATTATAAATGCGAAAATAACCAGAAATACAAGTAACTAGAATTCACCAATAGCACAGAATATGAGAGACAATACACTATCTTGTATTAACACTTTACAGAGTAAAATACAACAAAGAGCCGCCACACTCTTCCACCTTACAGAGGCTTCCCACACCTCAAGTGTACAGTAATTCTTCTACAACACTCTCCTACCAAAAAATGGTCCCAACAACCAACTCACAAATAGAATTGGTGTTCACCTCTCCAACCAGTCAGTAATAACCCTGCCAGTTCACCAAGCACTCTCTAGTACTTCAAGTTGATCTCCCATGAACTTGCAACCTACAATTCAATAGACCATACTCACACATGTAGATCTCCTATGAGCTTGCAACAACCTGCAACTCAATGATATTACACTTAGAAGGAACTTCCTTGCCTTCCTTATCATATATCAATTACAATACATGCCAATGGGTCTATAAATAGATCCCAGAGTTAAACAATAACTTAGACTCTTAATTTAGACAATTATCCTCACATCTCAAGACTCTAACTGGTCTTTACATGTAAACACTTCATTCACTTAACTAACTATTCGTGCAACGAGTAGTTCTAAAACACACAGGTGACCGACGTCGGTCCCTGCTTGCTTGGTTCTACCGATGCCAGCCAACTCTCTACCATTTCCGGTGGCATTCTGCATTGGTCACGACTGACGTCAGTCCTGTTGCCGACACTAGTGCTCTTGGATCTTAGCAACCTTCTGTTCCTTCTGTTTGAAAAAAGAGTTAAAGCTTTTAGCTCCACAACCTAACAATCTCCCACTTAGAGATAAATAGTTGTAACCTGTACCTATACCTGTACTCCATCTAGTTTGTTCCCTTGGCTTTGTATCCCTCCTCAAGATCACTCTTGAAGACCAACCACCAAAAATCCTATGGTACAAAACCTATCACCCAAATCACCTACCACATCCACATCTACAAACCATGTAGAAAATAAACTGAACCTGCATAGCATGTGCACCTGCTGCTAGTCCCTGTAAGAATCCACTGAACTGCCCTTCAATGGTTCTCTCCCGAATTGGCTCCAACTTATGACAACTCCCACTGCTTGGGAAAACTTAGGTTTAGTACATACCATGCACTCAACCTCATTATGTGAATCAAGACACAGTTCATAGAACTGTCCAACCATTGGCGTGCTAACCGGTTTCACACAATCATCCTGAAACAAAGTCAACATGTGACCTCCCATGTCTCTAAAACACACTCATGCCAAAGAATCTTGCTGCTTCTAGATTCTCCATCACATACACCTAAACTAGCTTTACCTTTAGTTCAGCAATACCCTGTATATGTAACCCTGCAACAAGCACATCATACAGTAATAGGATAATGTAGCTAATATTATCCAACCTGGTAAAGAGAAACACAATATCAAACCTCCATTACCCTACAGCTAATACAAGACCATATACTCTGATCTTCCATCTCACGTATCCATTTCTGCTCTTCTTCATCCTAAACATCCATTCGTCTCTTAGTGCTTACTTCCAGCTGGCAATTCCACCCAAAACTCATGTTTGGTTCTCCTCCAAGGAATCACATCCTCATCCATGCCTAGCTCCCACTATTTCCTGGATCTACCTGTTTTGCTTCTTCAATAACTTCCTGGTCCTATGCCATAAGTGAGCAACAAGTAGTGTAAAGAAGGGAAATGATGAATTTAAGAACTTACTTACACCTTCAGTCCTCCATATGGGTGTTTGAGACACCTTAACAGCTTGCTGTCCACCCAAAATTCATCTCAGTAACTGATGCCAGTCACATCTCAGTCTGCACTTGACCGATGTTAGTTCCCTGCGACTGCCCCCTTGTCGATGTCATTTTTCCCTGGCTGACGTCGGGCTGCACATAGCTGACGTCGATCCTTGTCTGGATGCCGATGCTGATTTTCCTGCCAACGTCGGTCTCTATGTTTTTCTAGTGAGACCTGACTTTTTCCCGTGAGCTCTTTCTGGATCAAATCCTTGTCTAAATCACCCTTGCTCTGCTCAGAATTCTTCTGCATCTTGAGCTGAACTCTGTCTGTCACCTTCTCCTTGAAAACCAAGGCTTTCCTATTCTTGTCACTAACATTAGATTCCTTAAGAAACATCACCTTCTTCTTCTGCATATAGAAATCATGATCCATACTTTCCAAATCTGAAAGCATACCCTTTGACTCAAGAACAAGCATCTCCTTCTTATCTATGTGACCAAGCCTATCAAGCCACATCTCTGAATCTACAGCCAAAGTAGATAACCCAGAAAGAGAATCAGTAGTACAAGTAGATAGATAAAGCGTACCTACTTTCTTACCTCTAGCTACAACAAGTGTACCCTTGGTAACCTTCCAAGAGTCCGCTGTCAGAGTTACTGTGCAACCCTCATCACCCAAACTTCTAACAGAAATCAAATTTTGCTCCAGAATTGGTACATGCATGACCTCCTTTAACACCCATGTGTTACCTGTCTGTAGTTTCAACTTCACATTCCCTTTGCCAACAATCTGACAAGGCTTACCATCCCCTACACAAATTTCTCCAAGGTCTCCCTGGACATACTCATGAAAAAATTCCCTATGTGGGGATGCATGAAAAGAGGCACCAGAATCTAAAATCCAAGATTCTACTTTATCCAAAGAACATACCAGAGCATCTCGTGTAGCATAATCTGCAACATCTACTTCTTGTTCATGTCCTTCATGCTGATCTTCACCTGATTTGCAATCTCTCTTTAAGTGCCCTTGCTTTCCACACTTCCAGCAGGTTATTCTACCATACCTGGACTTGGATCTCTTGCCTATCTTAGACCTTGATCTCCCACGCTCTATCTTTTCTCTTTGCCTTCCTCTGCCTTCAACACTCAAAGCATTCCCTGATGACTCACCTATGTTTTTCTTGCGTATCTCTTCATTCAAGATCACACTCACAACATCATCCACTTTTAAGACTTTTGAAGGAGACACAGTATTAGAAACTGCCATTACCAAACCTTCCCAACTTTCAAGTAATAAACACAAGATTAAGAGAGCTCTAATTTCATCATCAAATACAATATTGACTAAACTTAACTGGTTTACCAAACCATGGAAATCACTAAGATGGCTATGAACAGATCCACCTTCCAACATTTGCAAATTAAATAAACGATTCATAAGAAATACCTTATTAGAAGCTGAGGGTTTTTCATATAAATTTGCCAAAGATTCCATCAACTCCACCGTTGTCTTACACTGTGATAAGATGGAAATCACAGGTGATGCAAGACTCAATCTAATAGATCCTAGAGCCTTTTGATCAAAAACCTTCTATTCTTCATCTTTCATATCTGAGGGTTTACAATTAACCCTTCCCAATGATAAGTACAAATCTTTTTGATACAGATAATCCTCAATCTGCATCCTCCACAATTGGTAGTTCTTGCCATTAAACTTTTCCATTCATAGTTGACTATCTTCTGCCATTGCTCAACTCCCACTCAAATAGAAACCCTGTGAGTAACCTGTAATCAAAACACACTAACCAGATCTAATCCAATCTGTTAGTATCCCAACCAATAGCTCTCATACCACTTTATTGGGGGATCACAAGAACAACACCTATTTTGATCCCACTTTGTTAGGATCTTGCTCCTCAGAAAGAACACAGTATGATTACCAAATATAAGCAATTATAAATGCGAAAATAACCAGAAATACAAGTAACTAGAATTCACCAATAGCACAGAATATGAGAGACAATACACTATCTTGTATTAACACTTTACAGAAAAGAATACAATAAAGAGCCGCCACACTCTTCCACCTTACAGAGGCTTCCCACACCTCAAGTGTACAGTAATTCTTATACAACACTCTCCTACCAAAAAATGGTCCCAAAAACCAACTCACAAACAAAATTGGTGTTCACCTCTCCAACCAGTCAGTAATAACCCTCCCAGTTCACCAAGCACTCTATAGTACTTCAAGTTGATCTCCCATGAACTTGTGACCTACAATTCAATAGACCATACTCACACATGTAGATCTCCTATGAGCTTGCAACAACCTACAACTCAATGATCTTACACTTAGAAGGAACTTCCTTGCCTTCCTTATCTTATATCAATTACAATACATGCCAATGGGTCTATAAATAGATCCCAGAGTTAAACAATAACTTAGACTCTTAATTTAGACAATTATCCTCGCAGCTCAAGACTCTAACTGGTCTTTACATGTAAACACTTCATTTACTTAACTAACTGTCCATGAAACAAGCACTTCTGGAACACACATGCGACTGATGCCGGTCCCTGCTTGCCTGGTTCTGCCAAAGTCGGCTGACTCTCTACCGTCGCTGGTGGCATTCTGCACTGGTCACGACTGACGTCGATCCTGTTGTCGATGCCGGTGCTCCTGGATCTCAGCAACCTTCTGTTCCTTCTGTTTGCAAAGAGTTGAAGCTTTTAGCTTCACAACCTAACAAGGTGACCATATCTTCTATTCCATAAATTGCCTAGTTCTATATCTTTGACCACAAGTGATTGATGATCATTTTGAAAAAAATCAAGTTGAAACATTTTGCCAATTTTTGAAGCTTTGGAAATTAATTTGAAATGCCTAGACTTGTCTTTGATATAGAAAAACTTTTGACCATTTTGGTGATCAAATTCAATAATGAGGTTGTGGTTAAGTAGTTGATTAACAGACAATAGATTTTTTGTAAGACTTGGAACATATAGAACATTTGAAATGTTACAATTTTTGTTTCCAAGTTGAAGTTTGATGTCACCACTACCTTGTACTATATATGAGGTATCATCTCCAAGTGATATATTTCCCTATGGATCTGATTTTGTCAAACTAGAAAACTACATTTTTTGCCTATCATGTGTTTGGTTGCTCCTGAATCAACATACCAAATTACACTTTGATGACTGGTAGACTCATGTGTTTGAGTAGCTAAACCATATTCCTCATTTGAAGAATCATTATCTTTAGCAACATTGCCATATTGTTTAGGCTTGAAATTTTTCTATTTCTACCTATTTTATTATTTTGGCTAACTTTTTTTAGTTTGTGGTGACTTCTTGAAATATTACTTCTTGCTTGATGAGCCCTGTTGAAATGTGTTGTACCAATAATGTTTCAATTTATGTCCTTATTTTCCACAAATTTGACATTTTTTAAGAGAATATGAATTATTCCCTTGTTGGTTATGTTTATTATTCTAATTTGGATATTGCTTTTGACCCTTCATGGGTTTCTTCCCCTTTTGATTCATTATGATCCCATGCTCATCATCTGCTTCCTCTAAATTATGAATAGCTTCTTCTTGTTGCAACAAATTTACCAACACCTAAAAATTTGTTTTTTGTCCTATGACATTCAATGTGGTCACAAAGATCCTATATGTGGGGGCAATGCTCTAAATACCATATAGACCAAAGAGTTATCTGTCACTATTTTCGCCAAATATTGAAGTGGAGCTTGCAAAGTTATAACTCTTCTAAGGAATGTTTCTACTTTTTCATCTGATTTGAGCTTAATAGTGTGTAATTGGCTCTAAAGATGCAAGATTTAGTTTTGATTCTTAGATTCATAAATAATTTTAAGCTTATCCCATGCATATTTTATAGCTGTATCACTATGGATATGAGGTTGTACCTCATCCAAAACACCAAACATGATTATCAACTTAGCCTTTTTATTAGCCTTGTCATACTTTTGTTGTTAATAAACATCTATTGTATGTCTAACCCATGTTCCTTCAACTACTAACCTAATAAATTCAAACTTTAGATGTTTTTTCACTTTTTTTTTCCATGCTACATAATTACCACCATGATGTAATTGTGTGCCAGGGAGCACAAAACGTGGTCCCAAACTAGACATTTTGCAAGTTGTGTATGACAAAGAAATACAAGTGTGTTTAAGTGTAGAAATGAAATGTGAATTTGTAAAATTTAAGAAAAAACAAAAATGTATACAAAAAGATGAAAAAATATGCACTATCACACAATGGACATCAGACTCTATAGAAAATGCATCCAAACAAGCAATGGAAAATAGGATGTCAATTTCAATCAAAAATGCATCTAAAGAGAAAATGAGGCTACATTTTTTTAATTTTTACAATTTAATGACTCAAATATATATATAATATAAAAATATGAATTTTTTAAAAAGATAGCATACAAATTGGAGTTACCAATCAAAATTTATGGCCTCTTCAAGGTCTAAAATACATGAACTGATTAGCTAGACTAGAAAAAAACTAAAAATTTTGGAAATATGGGTGATCAAAATGTAAAAAATAGCCTTAAAATTTCATATATATCAAAAAAATATCCAAGTTTAAAAAAAATCACCTTCTCAAGCTTCACATATCAAAATTTATGAACCTTGAAAGAAAAGATCTTCAAACATGGCTCATAGTGGTGAAGGACAAGCCCTCAAGGGCTAAAAAATGGCCACCAAGTGGCCATATGGAATTAATAGAGGATGAAATATCCTATTGGTTTTATGGTGGTGTTGATGCTAGAAGTGGTAGATCTAGGTGGTGCTCCACCCAAAAAATTGACCTTGCACCAAATGAAAACTTCCAAATTACACTCTACCTTTAAACTTTCACCACGGGTGCATCGATGCTCCAATTTTTTAAAAAAAATACTTTTCATAAATATCTCGATGAGATAAATCTAGTGAAATAGTATTTTATCCACTATTATGTAAAATAAAAATTAAAAAAACTACTATTTTTTTTATTGTTCCTCACTTGTTTTACAAAATAGAAACTTAAAAAAAATCATAAAAAATCAACAAAAGCTCCAAAAATTCTTTTTTTTTTAAGTTATTATTTTTCTAATTAGAACTTATAAAATTATAAGATCATTTCCAAAGATTCTATATTTTTTTAGATCTGACAAATAATCATCAGAATGACATATACATCATCTAAAAAACTTAGATCTATTCCTCTAGATCTATTCTTCCACCAATTCAAAATTGGATCTTGACCATAAATAATAAAATCAAATTTAAATCTCTCAAATATAATCTTAGATCTAAAATTTAGGCCAAAATTTAATATAAATATGGCTAAATTTTATCAAAAAAGTCTTGTTTTGATAACTATTCTCCTTCCCATAAAATTGGCCAGAATTTTGGTAGTATTTCAGCTTACGATGACTGAAATTGGAGTAGTGTGATGCATCCAATGATCACACAAATCTTACTTTTGATCTCCACTGATTCTCTAATTCTTCAAAAAAAAATCCTCAAGAATTTCCTACTCTGATACCAAATGAAATCCATAATAAATTACATTAACTAAATTAACGAAATTAATTAAAATCACTACAAGAGGTGCTTATTTATACAACACTAAAAGAAATTAGATCTCATAATCTATAGGAGATTATAACTAATCACACCTATGAAATACCCTAAATAACTAACCTATGTCAATCATAGGTTAATACTACCTTGAGACATTTATTACAATATAGCTAGGATTAATTAATTATTCTAACACTGCCATCATTTTTAGTTCATACTTCATAATGAAACATGTTTCAAAATTTTCAAATCTCTCTCCTTTATTATAATTTTGAATCCATAGCTATCACTAGTTTGTTTGATTCTAGTTACAAATTTACAAAACTATAAAAAATAATATTATCAAAAAATGCAAAAAAAAATATATATTCTAAAAATCTAAAATTAACGACTAAGCATGATTATATATATCTAGTTGGCATCATTGGTATATGTTATTGATCTCTTAATTATTATATATCATACTCTTTTTTCTATCACACATGCATTTTTCTAGTATTAATGAGTGTTATGCAAGACATACATATCTCACATGGACTAAGATGTTGGACATGCATCTACTCAATATCATTGTTAAAATAGGAGCATCTTATCCATAGGTTATAATTATTATAGGTGTTATTACTCTATTAATATTATATTATTGAGTGATAAAAGCTTTTATAAATTTATTGCTAAAATATCTATCTTACATTCTGTATATAGGTATAATGTTTGCTAAGATATTATCACATTAAATGTGCATGGTATAGACTATCTTTCTAGTTCTATGCTCCATGTATGTTGTTAATTATACATATATATTATATTATTGTTAATATATTATGTATTGACCTTGGACCTTGTGTGTAAATTTATTAAACATCTCTATGAGATCATTGTTTGGTATATGTGTTTTTTAATTATTTAAGGTTTATGGAGTGTAAACCCTACATTGTTAAAGGGGTTGGGTACATGGGTTAATTTGAGACAAATATTTTAAATAGATATATTAAACTAATTTACCCAAAATGTAAGCATAATGAGAAAATTTAATTATCTAGAATGAAATAGGAATTATCAAAGGTCAAGAGGGCTAGAATAAGCTTGAAAATCTATTAGGAATATTTCATTCTAAAACTAGTGTTTAATTTTTATTTTCACATAATAGCATGGTTCAAAGGATAGGAGCGTTTCAATGCTAGTGTCCAAGTTTCATCTCTAATTTCCTTCTATGGAGACTCTACCTAATAATTCTAGGGATTTTATGAGAGGGTTTTAGTGACCAAGTTTTAAGATTTTTTATTTTTTTTTTGCATCACTATTTTTCCAAATCTTCTCCAAAACCTAACGAACACCTACACACATGAATCAAAAACAAGATCAAATGCAAAAGGAATAGAAAATTTGGCTTATGGGATGTTATGATCATGTGATATAAAACCTATACTACCCTGATCACTACCTACATTAACCCCAATAATAGGGGTGTCAGATCACATATTGTTCTCCCTTAGGGAACATGCATAATCAATGTTGATGATATGCAATAATTACTTTCACTTAATCCTTTATTTGATCAATAATGCAAGTCTATGTGTGATTTTTTAGTAATATGTAGTGTACTTATCTGTACTATTGACTGCTTTTATGTAATTATGTGCCAAAGTAGTAAGTGTTAGATGTAAAATGCCTATTGAGGCTCTCTATATAAAATAAACTTTGGTTTAAATGTAAAACCTCTATTCATTGGCTAACAAGATGCAAAATAAAGATAAAATCATAAGAGAATGATTAAGGAAGGGTTAAAACCCAAATCATGCTTATAAGTGATTATTGAATTGAACACTAGTATCACTAACATATTGTGCTAGTGTCCTATAACATGCTAGTGTCTTAGGATCATAAAACTAAGAAAAAACTAATGAAAAATAGGTCAAGGGGATGGGACTAGAATGAGATGACATAGGAACATTAGGGGTGCAGTAATTAGAATAAACAAGTCATAAGAAAGATAAAAAGACCTGAAGTGACCATGTGAACAAGACTCACATTCATCACTAAGACCTTCCCATGAAAGATCAATAAAATACATAGTACTTGTGGTTTTTTGACCAAATTATGGTTTCTATATTTTCCCCCCTTTATGCTAGATTAAAAGGGGAAAAAATCATACCTACACTTACCTTTGTGATCAATCCATGTGGGGGATGGATGTGCTCTAGGCCTAGCCCACTTATTAGCTAGATAAGTGGATAGGAGTTGGAATGATGTTTGTGAAGTTGAAAACCATATTGTGGATGCCTCTTATACTAAATATAAATAATGAACTAAATTATGAGGAATAAAACCAGATTTTGTCCCGACTGTAATATGTGAACTAAATTATGAGAGGTATCTAAAAATTTGGAGAAATAATCCCTACTGATACCAACTCTATTATGTAAATTGAATATGAGAAGTATATATAAATGTGGAGAAACAAGCCTTACTTTCTTACACTATGGTGTGTAAACTGAATATGAGAAGTAATCTACTCAAATGTCAAGATGATCACTCAATCTATGTAATATGGGTCTAGTGACAAACTATGGATTAACCACTATAGTCAGCTATATAACCTAACCTAATGAAACCCTAGGGACATCCTAGTGATAATATAAGTGTATATATAATAATATTCATGTAAAGAATGGTATAATGTGCCATCCCATTTGTATAACATGGTAGAATTCTATAATATCAATAACACATGTTTTGCAATACCCCTAATATCTAAGTAATGTAACTATGTTTGTTATGTATAAATAATATACGTATAGAGATGAAATACCATGTATGTGCCCCCATAATCATAATATAAGTCTAAAACTATGTCAAAACCTTGTGTACAATTTGAGAATGTGAACCAATATTTGACAAAATCATGGAACCATATAAATCTGAGTCAGCATATGTGTTTGAATATATGATAAAATATATATATCTAAATATCTAAGTCAATCTAAACCAATCTAAGTCAATATGTGTGTTTGAACTAATCTATGTATCTAAATCAATCTATGTATCTAAATCAATCTGTATATCTAGGTGTTTATATCATTGTATATCTACGTATCTAAATCAATCTATATATTTGGGTATCTAAATCGCTGGGTATCTAGGTATCTAAACCATTGTATATTTTGGTATTTAAATTAGTGTTAAGAGTGTAAGTATTCCCCCTTTGATTGAGAGACATGAGACTATGGTAAGGGTTTTGAACCAAAATTGATGCTGGTAAGCATGTTGTTTATAGTTAGCATTGTTAATATGAACATAGGGATTGATTATTTTGATGTTTGTAAGAGAATTATTTTGAAAATTGTGACCAATATAGGTTTGTGGTCTATAATGGATGATTAAGGAAACATAGGTTTTGTTATTTTTTGGGAAACAATTTAATTATAATAGTAGTATAATAAGGACATATGTTAGATATTGTGATCAATTCCCATGCATAAAAAATGGATAAAAAATCAGAGATATGGTTCTTGAGATATCATATATGGAAGAATATAGTATTAGTTGGTGAAATTGGTACACAAGTTCAACCTTAGGCAAGTGGAATTTTTAAAATATGGATTAAATAGGTTGTTAATTGCTTTGATAAATCATTTAAATAATTTTACTTGAGAAGAATTACTATTCTAATATTAAAAACATGCCAAGAAGATGAAGAGTGAATGTGACCCACTACGAGGAGGTAGAGGCACTTATTTAGGTCAGGGAGGAGGTTACCCTATTAAGAAACTTGTGTTTTTCCAAATTTTTGACATATTTTTTACATTTTCATCATTTTTAGGGAAAATTTAGTAGTTTATATCCCATCCTAGATAATCATGCTAGTGTCCTTAGTTTGGCACTAGTGTCCTAGGATTTAGGGTTAGTGCCCCAAGTCTAGTGCTATTGTTTAGGATGCATTGCTAGTGTTCACTAGAGCTAATTTTACCATTTTTAATTTTAATTTATGCTTGATTATTATTACTACATGTCTGATTGTCATTATAATATGTCAATGATATATTTTTCTATGTTTTACAAGTGGATACATGTATGATGGAGTTATGGAGTGTAAAGATGATGTAGTGTTTATGTAGACTACCCTTGATAGATGATGAGAACACAATGATTGATAGATATATCATAGGTCATGTGGCATCACTTTCTCTAATTCCCTGAAATAGCCATATGATGATATTATTGTGTGAGAGGTAGAATATTTATACTTGTACATTCTAGTTGCCTATTCGATAGATGTCTCTAACATTGGAGGATGTTTATAGGATATTGAGATTGCCCAATACTATTAAAGGGTATTATTATAGGAGGCTACTAGGGATAGAATTATATATCATGTTACCAGATACTTTGTAGCTATGGCCATAAGGACCCATCAGCTATGGAGTAGCTATGATGTTTGTTGTCCTTTATTGTTATAGAGAATGTTTCATATTTACAAAAAAAATTGGGGGTGTTATTGGCTTTCTTAATTGTTTTGGATGGGAGGGGGTATTTATATCATACAATATGTATGCTATAGTGTAGTATATATATGAGCACAATATTGTATACTCATGGGGTTACATTATGATATCCCACTTGTATTAGGATTGTTAATGTTTCACTAAAGATTTATGTACAAGTGGCATTGGGTATTCAAAATTATTTCACTATTAGGCTTATGAGCATATTATAGTATCTAGATAGAAGAGGTTTTTGCATATGGCCTTAGATCACCCATAAATGTTTACAAAGAGATGGAATGGTAGGGTGCATGTGCACTTGAGGATCACTATGTATTGTCGATAGGTGTTCGATCAGTTGATAGTTGGAGACATTATTTAGAGACCTTATATGGGTTTTTAAGGGTGGTCTAAGGATGGTGTGCACCTAAGGTTGGTTCAAGTGAGTTATTGGTTGCATGAATATTGGTTCAATGTATTTGAGAGTTTTTAATATGATCAAGTGATGTGATAATTTGATGTTATCTAGGATGTGTCACTTGCACCATAGGGTGGTTGAGTAAGCACTAATGAGGTTGGGTAATAGGTTGAGACCCAAAATTATTGAGTTGGTTCTAATTCTGGTGAAGAAGTGAGATCCAATGTTAGATGAACCTGATATAGATGAAATATGAGCAACTTATGCCTACATAGTATGGTAGAGTTAATATATATATGTCGACTAATTTTTACATTAGATAGGGATATATGCAAGAGGTATTATATCTAGATCCCATTAGGTTAACTGAAGGTATGTTGTCATTATGTATTTGTATGATTTTTTATTTTAGTGTTTGAATAATCAAATGAAATATATAATGTACTGTGTTGGTATGTATAAGTCTAGGAGATGATGAGTACTAGGAGACCATTATTGAGGCTACCCTATGAGAACTAACATGACATGTCCTTAATGATGCCATGAATGATGGACTAGTGGAGAGGGCCATATGATCTATAGGTGTTCATGTACACCTATTTTATCAAGTTGATATTTCCACCATAACATATAAGTGAGCAACTATTGATAAAGATAAATCACGTTCTAAGTTAAAGAGGCAAGCTATGCCCCCACCCAATGTTCTAGGTGGGGAAGGTGGTAGGATCATGGATGACTACATCTATCTATAGTGAGACCATGAAAAAGTGGAGGTTGAGTTAAGGGTATTTTGGGATAGCAAGAGGAGACTTAGGTCTCAATCAAGATCTAGAGGGGATCTGAGGGAATCTAGTTCTAAATTTGATATATCTAAGAGTGAGAATGAGGATGGTGGTCATGGTGACCCAACTCCAATTTTTGAGTGATCATGTATTATTGTGTTAAAACTTATTTCATATCATATTTATATATAGGTAATTATTGTTACATGGGTATTGTATTATCTTGGCATGTTAACTTGAGATATTATTTATCTAATTAGGTGTTTTACTTATATTTATTCAACTAGGGAATTATAATTAATTAATGATATGCGTATAAATGTTGGAGTAGATATGTATAATAGATTAGGAATGTTAGTTGTTAGTTGTTAGTTTTTAATTATTATTTGTTATTTGTTAATAGTTAGTTGTTAGTTGATAGTTGTTATAGATCTATCATAGTATAGCTAATTATGGATCATGTGACTATCGCTTGCACTATCTAAATCTAGATGGTATGGTAAACAAGTGACCATATTGTTTATTTTGTGTAGGCATAGAAGTAGACCCTAGAATTTATATTATTCTTAGTGTACTACTTAAATAGTTAGATGTGTAGACTCTATAGAAAATAGATTAATCATTTATCATACTAAAATTGTGCTTTGATTTCTATGATTATTTCCAAATATCTTAGTTGGTGGTCTAAGTAAAATTATTCTCTATTGTTCCCAAATATCTTAAACAATAGTCAAACTAGAGGTGTTCTATAATTTTAGTGATTATTTCAAAATATCTTAATTAGTAGTTAAAATGGAGTTGTGTTCTAATTCATGTGATTATTTCTAAATATCTTAATTAGTAGTTAAAATGGAGATGTGCTCTAATTTCTATGATTGTTTCCATATATAATAATCAGTAGTTAAATTGGAGCTATTCTCTAATTTCTATGATTGTTGTCAAATATCTTAATTGATAGTTTAACTAGAGTTATGATTTGGTTTCTATTTCCAAATATATTAATCAATAGTTATAATTGAGATGATAGTGGGATTGGTTTCCATTTTTACCATGTTTTTATAACTATGTTAATCTCTATGAAATGATTACCATCATTGTTGAATATGTGGTGTATGAGATCTCACATAAGTAGGTGTCTCAAAAACCACATGGCTAGTATGATGAGTAACTATTCATTCCTTAAAAACAACATCCTGTGATAACTCACTCATGAAGGAGTATGGAGAAGGATATCTTGATGTCCCCTATGTTAATGTTATCATGCCTCTATCAATATAATTGTCAATATGATTTTTGATTTCACAAAAATTATTGTCCCAATATCCATTGGTTATGTGATAGTTATAGCATGGATTGTTTCTTATTCTATGTAAATGATGTGTTGAATGATGCTAATTACTGATTAAGGGTGATAATTATTTTCTCTATTAATCTAAGTAAAATTTCATGAGGCCTATCCATGTCTAAAAACTATATGTCCCCGCTACTAGTGTCATATGATATATCAACTATAGGAGATGTTGTGTAAAGTGGTTCTTTACCTTTATAGAGTGTATTAATTGGTGATTTCTATTACACTTTTACCTTAATCATAGCTTTAATAGGTGTTTGTACCATATTGGATGACTATGGATATGGGAGATCCACATCCAATTTTACTTCTGAATTTTAATCAACTAATCTCAACTTCTTCTCTAATGCCATAGCTATGTTAAATAGATGTGAGAATGATTTGAATGTCTCATATGGTAATTTATCCTTGATAATTAATATTATACCTCAATAAAAAATGTATTGTACCTCTAAATATATTGGTTGATACATCAATTATTTCATCCATGATTTGAAACATAGAATGGAATAGCTCATTATTTTTGACTTACCCTAGTGTAGTGAAAGTAACCTCTCATATGTGACTTGATTCCCATTATTATAAATATAATTCATGATAAATACTTATTCTAACTCATCATATATATGTATTAAACCATTAAAAATTGAATGGTATAACCACTTTAATGCCTCACCCTCTATATATTATGGCAATAACTATAATAGAGTCAAACTTATAGTGACATGTGCCATGGATTTCCCATAAGATTGAAGGTGAATGTATGGATCTCCATGTCCATTTAAATTATATAATATTGGTATATAAAACTACTTTGGTAACCTTGTGGTTAAAAATTTTAATGGAATAATATCTCCATAGATCGCATTGGAATCAAGTTGATAGTGGTATGCTTTATTTTCCAATGTGCGTTGATGTAATTTTAGTTGTAAAGAACTCATGGCATGCATCAAAGAGATTACCTATTTGGAAGGTATGTTAACATCATAAATTCATTTATTTAATTCTTTGATCTTATCATTAATCTTATTCATTGGTGCAAATCATTGGGTACCTTTAGTTTTGCTCACTGTAATCTTTAGAGGGGTGATAGCTTAGACCTAATGAGAGGGAAATGGGCTATCAACCTTGTGGAGGTTAGGATGAGAAATAGGTTATACTATAATAATGGGGTTGAAGGATATCTATTTTTATCTATTATTTTGTTAGTTTACTTTGAAATATCACACTCTAATGGACTAAAATATACATTATTATCATGTGAATGTAAATTGTGTAAACTATGAACATAAGTATAAGTTTGTTTATGTTATTTGAATGCATATTATCATTTGAACTAGAATTTTATAAATAATCAATTTTAGCATGAGAGATGGATTAATTAGGGAGACAATTAGAAGGACTACACTCAATGTCTTCTTCATCAAAATCAAAGTAATCATCATTATTCCATGGTTCATTAAAATCAAAGTTTAATTAACTAGTAGATATAAAATTATACTAATTTTCATTCACATGTTCACTAAGAGAAAGAGTAGCAGAAGATTATAACATTATAGTATTCTGAAATATATCATCATTTGTAGGTGTAATGTAATATATGTCTTCACTAGTTATGAGTGAAGTGCATGTATGATAATTATTTTCAATCTTGGAATCAAGGATAGAAGAAGTAGAAATCATATTTTTATTTAGCATATTATGACATGTAGGATAAGAGTTAGAGATAGTTGAATTATCAATATTTTGAAAAGAATCATTTTTTTGAGCTTGGAATGTAAAAAAAGGTGTTAAAATAATTTCATCCACTCTAATTTGTGCATTGGTAAAAGGTGTAATATCATTTATACATGATTTTAAAAATTTAAATGAGAAGGGTAAATAAGATACATTTCTCTTTTATATATTTTTTGAATCATTTGAAAGTATATTTCATTTATTACACTTATATTGTTTAAACTTTAATAATAAGGTAGCAAATTTGGTTAAAAATCTAGGATCACGTTGGAACAAAACAATACCAACTAGAGGTTTTTTGGAATTATATTATTCATTTGATTTTGATAAGTAGGAGAAGAGGGAGAAGTAAGAGAAGAAGATGCATCTAATCTATCCTCATAAATATTTCCATTATCATGCTCATAATAATCATCAATATCATGTGCTATTGTGAAATCTTAAAAATTTGTCCATTAATTATTACAATTATGAGAAAAGGCTAGAAATTAATCAACTTAGTGAGGAGAAACAATATTCTTGGATTTCATTTTAAACTTTCTAAATAAGAGAATGTAAACAATGAACAACTATAACATCCCCATAGGGATTTACAAGAATAATGCAGTAAAAAAAAATTTAAACATTTACACCACACTTATTATTTAATTAGATTACACCATGAGAATATAATTAGTGACATTAACCTACTAACTAAGTATATTAATAGAATTAAACATGTAGTAATAATAGTTATTGATCACTACCATTTTATATAACATGACATACTGCACAAGGAAAGTAATCATATTAAAATTCATCCATGAATGGTAATAGCCTCTATTGTTAATGTACAAATAATATATCAGTTAAATTTCCAATAGGCATGATGCCTCAATATAAATAAAATTATGGATACATTATTCCACAGAGATCGAGTCACTCTAACTCCTGTATCCCTGATAATCCCAAGGGTAGTCTCCAAGTAAGTACAATAGTGGGAAGGAAGAGCATCATCTGATGACTTTTCCACACCAACTTTGGACCATTGATCTCCTACAAAATTTCACAAACATGGGATGGTCCTCTCTTCATGGATGGTTAGATAGTGATAGTTCAAGAATCTAGAGAGACATGATGGTACCCGTGTGCTATAAAATTCATGTTATATTATGTGTACCATAAATAAAAATAGGTTAGAACATGATATTTCACAAGTATGTAAACCATACATATGAAATGAAAATGTCTATTTAAAATTACTTTGGCCAAAGTTTTCAAATATCTATTGATCTCTAAGATCATTCAAATTCATACACACCACTTGATCAGATTACCTTTATCTGACATTGGTGGTGCTAAGTAAGCCAATGAAGTCTACCTCACTGCATAGTTAGCACCAACAATATGAGATTTGGTAAAATTCTCAATAACCAATGGATTTATATAAATTTAATCCTACTTATAAGGCATTACTCTAGCTATTAAAAAGAATAATCTTTTTGCATACATTTAGTCAATCAAATGTATGAATTAATATCAATCCTTAAATTTTATAATTATCTTGACAAATAAGTTAAATTTACCAAAACAAGTAAATTACTTTCTATTCTAGAATCTAGTTCCTATAAGTAAATACGATGTAATAAAACCATCATTCTCACAATATATTGCACATATTTCTTAATTATTATAGTAGTCTTAAATATTTTAAAAGACATACTAACTTGTAAACCTTAAGCATAATATTTCTTCAAATTATACTAATGTGAAGGCTTTATACATAAATTTATAAGCACAATAATTTATTTATTTATTTTAATATTTAAATAAAAATAGGAATCATCTAATATATTCATACCTGTTATTATATATATATATATATATATATATATATATATATATACATATATATATATACATACATACATACATATATATATATATATATATATATATATATGTATGTATGTATGTATGTATGTATCTGTATATATATATATATATATATATATATATATATATATATATATATATGTATATATATATGTATGTATGTATGTATGTATGTATGTATGTATATATATATATATGTATATATATATATATGTATCTATATATATATACATGTATATATATATACATGTATGTATATATATATATATATATATATACATGTATATATATCATACCTTCAATTTTTTCTATTTATTATAACTATTTTTATTCAATAATCCTTTATATAAACTAACTAATAATTCTAAAAAGAATCTCATTATTTTATTTTTGCCTCTACTAGATTTACAGAAATCTCCATAATAGAATTGGTATGATTTGATCCTAAAATCATTCAAATATAAAACCCTATTCTTTAAAATATCTCAACGATGTTCTTTCTTTTAGAAAACATAGTATTATAAGCATAAGTTTTATATTATACTTATCTTAACCATATGGAATTTATATATCCTTTCACAAGTGTTATATAAAGTTCAAGATTCAAATTTTTTATTGATACATCCATAATCAAAACATTTCAAAGGAGGTAATTTTATTCATAACCATTATACAGTGACTCAATTCCTAACTACATTTTAAAGGACATTTATTTTATAAAATTCCTCCTCAGTTTGATTATTTATTATCTAATAAAAGATATTATCTTCTATTCTAATTTTTTAATCAAAACAAAATATAATATTTATGTTGCTTAATCTCACATACCCTATACCATGTGTTCCTTAATGTCACAAACCCTATTTCATATTCATTTTCACCCTAATATTATAATCAATGTCAAATTTTGGAATGAATACTTGTCTCAAGGTTATACTAAATAATTTGTTCATAAGATATAAACATTTATTCATACTAAAATATATTATATAATCCTTCCAATTTTATAATTCATAGTTTCAAACCTAAATTCTCATGTTTATCCTTACTCAGTGCATCACGTAATATGTAAATTCATATAATTGTGTGTGTGTGTGTGTGTGTGTGTGTGTGTGTGTGTGTGCGTGCGTGTGTGTGTGCGTGTGCGTGCGTGCATGTGTGTTTGTGTTTGTATACATACTACACTTGGAGTATATTATCTTTCTTAAAAATCCAAACCACTATCTATATATTTCCTAATTCTATTCATATTTTTTTACTATTGAATTTATTTAACAAGTCAAATGGGTATTCATTGATTTCTAGGATAATAAAATGAATTAACATAATTTGATATTGAATAACAAATCATTTATAAAATTCCTTAACTCAGACCCAATTAGTATCAAAACAATTTGGTTCTATGTATAACCACACACACACACACACTTAACAAATCATATTAATATATGAGTTTATATGAATACATATCTAAATGATAAAAATTTCTTTTGAATTATGACACCCATTTAAAATATTTAAAATTGAATTTATATATGCATATACTACCATAGCATCCCTCTAGTTAATTGTTCAAATAGAGCATAATAATTTAAGAAATATAAATCTATTTTACCCTAATGGTTGAGCAATCACAACAAAACCAATTTATAGTCTAAGGAATTTAGATGCATCTTGGCTTAGTTTTGTGGATGGCCAAGCCATCCATAGGTTTAAGCCTATGTTTTTACTAAAAACTCTTCACATTTATAAGTAAAAAGAATTCAAACCAAAATAGTAATCACACAAGTATACAAAAGTAATTTCATTACCAACTTGGTAAGTTATTTCTAAGATTGAGATGAAATATTCACTTGTATTATTTTTCTCATTTATCTATATTTCTCTTCTCTTCTTCATCATCCTCATATTTTCCTCTCATCTCACCTCTTATTATTTCTAACTCATCCATTCTAGCTTTGTATGAATTTTATACTAGCTTGCAGTCCTCATGAAATAATCATATTTTTCCACTTTCATGGTAGTTCAAAACTAGTTGACTACCTATTTTATTATTTTTGGGAAAATATGGTATATTTCTAAACAATAAATGGTCTTAAGTAAGGGGAAAAATCCAATAAATTACATATTTTTTTATCAAGATTAATTGCATCAATTACATAGGGAGAGAAATAAATTTATCTAGAAAAATAGGCTAAAATGAATGATTCAAGGGTTGGAATTTATTATACATGACTGAGATACTGTCACAAATCTAGATCTAGATTTTTTTTTTCAAAGGACAAGAGTGTTAGAATAGGACACCCTAGTGTCTGATGTTATAGTCATTTTCTACTACTATTATCTTGAAGACCTAAGCTTTCTAGGTTTTGTCCATTATCTTAATGTTAGCTTCTATATGAAATTTAGGAGGATAAATGTCAATAAAACACATTAAAGGTCCATTTCAATACCTAAACCATAAGTTTATCTACACACACACAACAACAAATACATCAAAATCATAAGGGAGAAAAACTAGGTTAGGAGAAGTATGATTGCATGATTTAGAACCCTTATTTTCTTTATCATTGCCTACATTAACCCTCAAGCTAGAGTGTTAGATCAAATTTAGTTCTCCCTTAGGTAACATTCATAATCAACACAAATGATAGATGCAAGAATGAAATTTTGCCTAGGCCCTTCCTTGATCAAGCATGCAAGTCTATGTGTGATGTAGAAAGTTGAGCTATACTATTGACTAATTTTTATTATGTACTATGCCAAAGTAGTAAGTGCTAGATATAAAATGCCTTGTGTATTCTTGTATATAGGAGACTCTTTATTTAAAATTTGGGATCTTTATTCACATTAGGCTAACATCATAAAACTTAGGGATGAAGCTAAGAAAGGGGCTAGGACTCATTAAGCAAGGGAAGTTGACCATTAGAGCTCAAAGTTACCTTGGATAGGAGCATTGGAAATGGACACCCTAGAGTCCAGCACTATAGTCCAATCTCAACACTCCTATCCTATAGGCTTGGGACATAGGGGATGGAATAAGCATTGTAAATCTGACCTAGTTAAGGTGGAATGAGGTTTTGGAAGTCTATAGATAACTAACAATAAGCAAAAAGGTGATTCAAGCATGAAATAAGACCAAGATGAGTAAAAATGAAAGACATAGCTAATGTGAGCAATGCTCATATTCTCTAGTCAGAGTCTCATATTAAAGGACTATGAAAATACATGATGTGTGGTTGCTTAACCAATTTAGGGTGTATACATTTTCCCTCTATCCCACAAAAACTCATGTCATTTTGAATGTGTGTATAGATTTTGTATGTTATGAAGAGAAAAATCTATCATGTCCCCACTGTGAATATCTGAACTTGAACTAAGAAATACTTAGAACCCCAAAACCAATCTCTATCCTCTATCTTACACTAACTTGTCTAGTATGGGCCTGGGTAATATAATGGACCATCTACTATAGATGGTCTTATGGTCTAACCTAGTGACAACTTGGGTAAAATTGGGTGTAATCTAAAACTCTTGTAAATGTGTAAGAAAAGAATGGCATGTGTTATCATTCCAATCTATGGATGATGAATAACATAAACATTTGTGCCATGCCGCCAAATCTAGTATGTGAGTGATGCATATGTATAGTCTAGTAATCTATATAACCACATGTGATATGACCTATCATGCCATGTCCCATGTGCAAAATTAAACATCAAAACACTATGCTCTATACTATGCCTATAATCTACTATATGGTCCTATAATTGTGTCATGTTGTATGAAGATATATGTGTGAGATGTGTAGTAATGTACATGCCCCCAAATCTAGTATTTGATTCCGAATCTGTATCGAAGTCACTATGAAACCATATAATTTGAACCATTATATCTAAATAATTTATCTACTTGTAAGCTAAAATAATTATGGATATATATGATCTAAACTATTATATCCCCCTGAATGTCCTAATTAATGTTGAGTGACCCATGTAATCTGAATCATTGTATATTTCAACCAATTTGAGCTAAATCTAATATTTTGAATACTAGAGGTAGAATAACCATGGTGTATCCACTTATGATAGTGGATGGGTATGTTGGGTATGTGTATGAATAAGAATATTGGGAATGATGCCCCCCTTTTAGGAGATGGGAAAAAAATTGATAAAGGAGGTCAAACCAAAAGTGATGACTAGTGGAGAAATTATAGAAACATGGTTGGTATAGTTTGAATTGATTGAGAAGTTGCTTGATTTATTATACTAATTTGTTGAAAGTGAAATAAGTTTTGATCAGTGAGAATCAAGGTGTATTTCTAGGTGTAATAAAATTATAGAGATGTGCATGTTGTAGTAGGGAAACGAAGTATTAAGAGAGTGAATATCACATGATGTCAAAGGTATAATTTTCCCAATTCCATGGAAGAAAATGGTTTGAAAAATGGAGTTATGGAGTTCAAGTTATAGGAAAAATGGTATTTTGATTTGGATAAAAAGTTGTTTGATATAGGATAATTTAATTGAGTCTTAATTCATTTATGCATTGACTAGTTTAAGATTTGGAGCTTTGGAGTGAGAGATATGCTAAAGAGATGAGCACCTACCATGACCTAGTTTGAGTAGTTGGCAGCCCAGATTGAGGTTGGTGGTGATGTTATCTTGGTAAGTAGCTGAAACACATGATTTTTTCTTTTTTGGAAGCCTATTTTTTAATTTTTTTGAGTTGTTTTAAGAGTCCTAAGATAATTTTAACTAGTTCTAGCACTCTTGTCCTACATCTATCACTATTTTTTAGGCTCCAACACTATTATCTAGGTTTTAGTACTCCTATCCAACAATATTTTCTTATGCCTTGTACTTTTGTCTTGGAGGCTAGATTTTATAAGATACTACATTGTTTAGTTATTGTGGTTTTTTCTTGGCTATTTATTTTGGCATGTTTGACTGATATATATATATATATATATATATATATAGTTTTTGGTGTTTTTTAGGGTGATGTATGGATAAGAGAGTTTCATAGGGGTTAGTGATGGAGACACTAAGGTTTCTACCTTTGTTAGCTAATGAGAGAGCTATGATGGATAAGGCAAGATTGAGTCATGTGTATGAGCTAGCCACTATGCAGTGGGATAGGTATCTGATTACCACCTTATGTGAGGGGTAAAATGTAGACACATGTACTTTTTAGCTTCCTATAGGGAATATTATTATGACACTAGAGGATGTGTATCACATTTTGCATTTTCCAATTAGTGGATGGTGTTGATGTTGTAAAATGACATGGGTGTTGATCTTATTGACCATGCATCCTTATACTTTTCTAGTATGCCCTTAGGCATACATTAGAGAGATATTGATAGTGATGTGTTTCTATTATTTATAGTATAATCTAGTGTTTTGTGTCTATGAAAGTGGTTGGTTTTGTTTTTTATTGTGGGTGGGAGTGGGGTGTCAATTATACATAGGATGCATAGGATCATTCATAGTGTGAAGGTGTATGGTATTATGTTCTCATGGGGTAGGAATATACTTTCCCACATATATAGGGAGAATTACAGGTTTATGTAAGAGGTATTCTATGGTGGTGTGAGAATAGCTAATTTATTGCATTGTTGGGCTTATGAGCACATAGTAGTTGTGTGACTAATTAGATTACCTAAGATAGAGTGGGTACATCCATGGATATTTGGGGAGTAGTGGATGAATACATTTGCTATTTGGTCTCTTGGGATAGATCACTATAGATGACTTTTAGATAGATTGGTGGCTCATGATAACATATGGAGGCCCTATTAAGGATTTCTTAGATGGCCTAAGGATATAGTGTAGTTGTAATATATGAAGGTTATTTATTGGTTACATGACCATTGGGTTAGAGTCTATGAGTGCTTTTAGTATGAGTACATGAATAAGTAGTTTTGGGTACCATAAGATGTGCCCCCAATAGCATAGGTATGGGTGAGGAGTGCACACATGGGTACTAGTGAGGGTAGGAGCTCATGTGAGACCTGTGGAAGCTAAGTTAGCACCATTATCTTTGGATATGTGAGACACATTTATATATATATATTCTTGATGTAGATGATTTTGGATGCATAGATTCATATACCACATGGTGGAAAAAGTATCGGTGGGCTCCATTATATCTTATTAATGGAGGGGATGCTCTCGAGTATGAAGATCCCATATCAATCAAATGATGGGAGGTCAATAATAATTACATTTGAATTATGTACAATTTTTTGATTATTTAGTTTGATTTGAAAGTGCATATATAATGTATAGTTGTACTTTATATACAGGTGAAGTGGGAGGTGTGTAGGATAAAGCATAAGCTAGGCTAGGAAGTGAAGATGAGAGGTTCTAGGAGATCATCATTAAGTCAACACTCCAAGAGCTTACACATCATGTACTTGATGATGTTGTGGATGGGGGTTTGATAGAGTGATAGTTAAAACCAATGTTTATGATCATTTATTTAATAGAGATGTTATAGCTATAGCTACATATGTTAGGGTAAATGGAGAGAGAGATGAGTTGAGGGCTGAGCTAGATAGGCATAGGATTCCCCCACCCAATTATGGATTGGTGAGTATGAGGATAATGAATGAGTACATGGAGATTCATAATTGATATTTGGACATGCATAAGGATCATGGTTAGCTACTAGAGTGAGAGACTCATCATAAGAGGCATTCAAGAGTTTGAGGAGGTGTGGGGCCATCAAGTGGTAGATTGGATTATGGGACTACTACTAGAAGAAAGAGTGAGATTGAGAGGGAGGGCATGATGCCCTTTCATGATTGATTATACCTTTATATGATGTATATGTTTTTAAAAATTCATTATATATATGGATACTATTTTGATTTTGACTTATGTGCATTGTGCTATGGAATTTGAAGTATGTTGTTATGTTTGTTGTGAATGGTTGATTAGAAATAGTTGATTTGGTGTTTATTTTGAGGTTGTATATGTTTGCTAAAATGGTACTTTAGATACATGATTTGATTTTTCATGATATGTTTAAATGTGATGTTAGGTTTTGATTTTGAATTATATGTAAGTAAAAATTTATTCGTTTTATAACTGGCAAGTTGTTTTCATGAAGTGAATTGGTTTAAGAATGAAAAAATAAGATACTGGTAAAGTCCAAATTTGGATAATTTGGTTTGGATAGGGATGGTTATTTAGATTTATGAATGTTAGTTGTTAATAAAAGGGGATGTAAGAGAGAATTCTAGGCTCAATTCTCTAAGAGTAGCTCAAATATATAAAGGCTGGTCTTTTGGCTCCATCATTGCCCTACTAAGTGAAGCTATGAAATCATGCATGTATTAATCAATGTTTGGACTGTGTGTCCAATCCCTCTTAGTAGGGGATGAAAAAGATAAAGGTTGGCCCTTTGGCTTAATCATTATCCTATGAAGTGAATTTATGAACTGATGCCTATATGAATGTGTGTTGCATATCTATCTAAACCTTGATGTCCAACTGAACAAGTACCCATACTAATGATATTTAGGAACATACATTATATTTGATACTATCTACTATGTACTAACTATAGTTATGCATAGATATTCTACAAAATATAACCTAATTAGATGTATAACTAAATTTGCCTGCTATGAAGAAGGCTCTTCTATCCATAATCATAGTGGATCACTACATGAAATAACACCATGTGGCCTTTGCTATGATGCATATGCCCAAGAAATAGATTGAGATGGATCTAAAACCTATGGTGGGGGCTCATATAATCTCAATCGTAATGGGTTTCTATGTGAAATAGGTCTCTTAAAATTTGTCCATAGTGAATATCTATTTGGATTAATACTCTATGATGTGGGTTCATTTAATCTTAACCGTAACAGGTCACTATGTGAGATAGGACCCTAAAAATCTTGTCATAATGAATATCTCTTTGGAGTTATACTCTACTATAGTCCATGTGATTATGCTAGATATGTATATGGAACTACACTAGATACTCCTCAAACTACAATACTATATATAGGATGCTCTCATTGTGCTAGTTTCCAAACATTATAAATAGGAGGAATAGGAGATCTCCTATGAGGATCTATCTTAGAACCTACATTACTCTCGTGATAAGTGACTGATGATTCCTATAAAGGAATGTCCTAGTATGACTCAGTTATGGATAAATGAGTTCTATAGTTACATAATGGAGGAGATATCTATGCCCACTATGTAATTCTTGTGATTCCATTATCAACACATCTATTAATGCAATCTCTAAGTCCATAACAATCATTATCTTTATGTCCATAGATATGATGATAGTTACAAAAGGGTTGATGTGGTTATTTCTATAGGAGATGTGGATCTTGTCAATGAGTATAAGATAATGTGATTAACCTCCTATAAAGTAGTGCTAATAATATAAAACATGGGATATATTATTTTCAATCAAAATATAGTGGTGCCTTGCTACTATTTTCTATAGTGCATACTTTATGTTGTGTTCTAGAGACTAGCTCTCTATTCTTACCTAGTTACCTTTTTGGTTGTGGTCTCCTATCTTGTTTAAGACATAATGGATGCTATGTGCTAGGAGATATACATGTAGGTACTAATATGAAATATAGAGTAATCTAATCAATTGAATCTACCTCAATCAATCTCAATTTTCTTTCCAAGGCAAGAACTATATAGCATAAGTGCTTTAAAGGGGACTCTCTCTGATATAATATATGCTTGAGGAGAGGATGATAAAGCCCCTTAATAAATATATGTTAAATCTCTAAATATATCAGTTTATAGATCAATCTTAACATGTGAATCTTGAATCATAAGATATATTCACTAATTGGCTTTGAAGTATTCTAATGCAATGTGGCAAGTTTCTCATATGTAACATGAGATCTCATGTTTTCTATGTAATGTCTAAGAAATGCCTCTTCTAAGTCATCATATGTGTGGAAGGATCCAATGGGGAGTAGATGAAAGAACCAATTATATGTTTCCCCCACTATTTTATGCTATAATAATTTCAGTAGAATCAAAGGGCTCGCAGTATATGGTAAAACCTTTAGAAAGGCTTGAAGGTATAAGAATGGATCTCTAGTTCCATCAAAGTGAGGCAATGATGTTATTTAAAAATTATTAGGCAATAAAGCTTTTAAAAATTTCTTCAAAAGAGGGTTACCATGTAAGTCATGGGTATCCATTCAAGACTTATAATCCTTAATTTCTAAGGTAAGGAAATGTACTTGGTGTTTTAATTCACTAACATCATCCATCAAAGAAATAATCTCTAGGGTTGGTGTATTAACATATTAAAGTGGTTCATTTAATCATTAATTTTAGCCATGGGATTACTACATGTAGAAACTAAATCATAAATAGGGGGTGTGATTACTTGAACCTTTAGAGGAATGGTAACTTGGACCTTGGTAGAGGGATGTGGGCTACCATTCTCTTTAGGTGAAGAGTGAGAAATAGGTGCTATTGTAGTAGGGCATGGCTTGGGAGATTATTTAGTATCTTTGTGTTCTAGTGAATCACATTCCAATTGAGTAGAGGATATGATGCTATCATTAACATGTGCATTATTTGAAATATAACCATGCATAGAAGTTAAGAACATTTGGTAGTGCATTATGTCTGAGAGGAAGAGTGAGAGAAGAGTTAGAAATGTGAGATGCATTTTCTTCTTCACTATGTATATAACAATCATTATTATTCAATGCATTTCATAGATGAAATATTTTTCATAATAACTCTCATTTTCATATTCATTTACATGTTCACTATCATTTTCATATTCATTTGCATGTTCACTATCATATTCATTATCACTCCCATTGCCACTAGGTAGAGGTGTAAGAGAAGAATTTAATTATTTTTTAATATGAAATAAATTATCATGTAAATTTTCATCTATATTATCCATGGATGGAGTGTATGCATTATTTTCATTTGCAGTATGAAAAGTAATAGTAAGAGAGTTATCATTTGCAATATGAGAACTATGCATTGGTAATCTGATTTTATTTCATTTATATTGTTGTATTTTGAACATAGAAGTAGAGAGAGAGAGAGAGAGAGAGAGAGAGAGAGAGATTGGGTTCACATGGAATAAAATTATCACCAATACGAAGTTCACTTAGAAGTGCATGACTAGTTTAGTCATTTTTTGAATTGTGCGTAGGAGAATGAGGTGAAAAATATCTTTCCCATTTATCAAAATTATTTTCATTAGAAAATGGAATAAAAGAGATAGGTTTGAGAGAATAAGATGCATCTAATTTTTCTTCACTATAACTTTCACATGTATCATCATATTCTTCATTACAATAATAGTAATTATCTTCATTGTCAATGAAATCATTTTCCACATTTTTAGCTAATGTGCAATTTTGCAAATTTGTCCATTCATTATCATAATTATGAGAAAAATTTATAAATTGATCTATGGGATGAGAGATAAGAAGTACCTTAGTGGCCATTTTATTTATTTCACTGAAGAGAATATGTAAAACTACTATTAAGTAAATAAATGAAAAAATAACTACTAACATGAAAATTTTAAAAAAATTTGACAATCTAAACAATTTGAAAAAAAATCAATATATATATATATATATATTTTAATTTAAAGGCTTGGGATTTGAGGATCTAGTTTGGAAATCTAGGGTTTTGGGGTAGGTTTTCAGAATTTTTGAAAATTATGGAAATAATTTAAATTCTAAAAATAATTTTGAATAGGATAAATGCACAAAAAATTATACAAAAATCGAAATTTTGAAATTTAATTATTTGCACAAAAGTATTACCAACATAATAATTTTGAAAATATTTTTTACACTTTCAACAATTTGTAAAAATTCTAAAATATTTTTCTAAAAATTGTAAGGGAGGGAGGCTTACGATTTGAGGACCTAGGTCAAAAATCTAGGGTTTTTTGTTAGGGTTTTAGAATTTTTGAAAATTATGACAATAATTTAAATTTTAAAATAAATTTGAATGAGATAAATGCATAAAAATTTATGCAAAAATCAGAATTTTGAATTTAAATTTTTACACAAAATTTGAATGAAAAACCCTAAGGGTAACCAGGGTTTTATATTTGTTCAAAGTAAGTTAGGTTCATCAAATGTTTTAATATTTTTGAGAATCTAGGGTATATTTCCTAAACAATAAAGGGTTTATAGTAAGGGGAAAATAAAATCAAATACAATAAAATATATGTTTTTATCAAAATTAATTACATCAATTACATGAGAGAAATAAACTTATTTAGAAAAATAGGCTAAAATGGATGATTCATGGGTTAAAATCTATTATACATGGTTGGGGTAGTGTTTTAAATCCATATCTAACTTTCATTTTATGAAAGGATAGGAGCACCGATATAGGACACCCTAATGTTTAGTGTTATAGTCCTTTTTACTACTATTGTCTTAAAAACCTTAGCTTTTTGAGTTTTGTTCATTGTCTCAGTGTGATTTTGTGTATGAAATTTTAGAGGTTGAATGTTAAAAAATCTCATTATAGGTCTATTTCAATCTCCAAACCCTAAGTCTAACTACACACATGCAACAACAAAAAAATCAAAATCACAAGTGGGAAAATCTAGGCTAGGGGAGTATGATCACATGATCTAGAACCCCTATTGTTTGGATCACTACCTACATTAACCCTCAAGCTAGGGTCTCATATCAAATTTAGAAATCCATTAGGTAATGTGCATAATAAACATGCATGATAGATTTAAGAATGAACTTTTGCCTAGGCCCTTCCTTAAACAAGCATCCAAGTCTATGTGTGATGTAGAATACTAAGCTATACTATTGAATGACTTTTATTATAATTTATTTCAAAGTATTAAGTGCTAGATATAAAATTCCTTGTGTATTATTTTATATAGGAGACTCTTTATTTCAAATTTTGGAGCTTTATTCACATTAGGCTGACATTGGAGAACTTCGAGATGAAGATAAGAAAGGGGTTATGACTCATTACGCAAGGGAAACTGAGCATTAAATCTCAAAATGACCTTAGATAGGACCATTAGAAATAGACACCCTAGGGTCTAGCATTATAGTCCAATCTTAGTTTTCATATCCTATAGGCTCAGGACCTAGGGGCAGGGAGTAAGCATGAGAAATTTGACGTGACTGAGGTTGAATAAGGTTCTGGTAGTCTACAAATGACTGATAATAAGTAAAAAGGTAACTGAATCATGAAATAATACTAAGATGAGTAAAAACAAAATACATAGCTAATGTGAACAATACTCATATTCTCTATTCAAAGTCTCCTATGCAAGGACTATGAAATTACATGATATTTGTGGTTGCTTGACTAGTTTAGAGTGTATACACTATCATTATCAAGACTTATTTATTTTTATCCATTTTCCAAATCATTATTATACTTATTTCAAATTCATGCATGTGAAAATTCCACATATTTTCACTTTAACAAGTCCACTTAACACATTAATAAGTGTTACCTTCACTCCAATGTGGCCTATGTATGGCCATACGATTAAGCGTATATATTTAGGATAAAATAATTTCATTTGATAACTAATAAAATAACCATCTCCTCCCCTTATTATGGTAAATTGACTTTAACAAGTCCACTTAACACATTATTAACATTAATAAGTGTTACCTCTACTCCAATGTGGCTTATGCATGGCCATAACATTAAGTATAGATATTTAGGATAAAACAATTTCTTTTGATAAGTAATAAAGTAACCATCTCCTCCATTTATTATGGTATATTGACTTAACACAACATCAATTATTTTCCTATATCAAAATGATAGGTTAATCAATTATTTATTTTAATAATAACAAGATAATTGTTTTTGTTATTACTAATCTATATAAGATAACTATGTCTTTTTCTATATTAATAACTTGACGTATATTGATATTCTCGAATATCAATAATAACAAGATTAACATTCTAAAATGTTACTAAGACATATTGTTAGTTTATATGTATTAGTAATTAGATATAGTCTACCAAATTTACATTCTCGTAATCATGAAAACATAAGCAAAATAAAAATCACATTACAACAATAATTACTAATTTTACGTAAATATATACAATGCAATCACATATAATATTTATTTCATATATGAAATAACTAAAAATTAACATACAAAATATACTATTTCTAATAATTCACACACACAATGCATATAACATATTTAATCAGATGTGGTGTGTGCATGGGTATACCAGTTCATTTATCATCCTTCACCATCTCCATCTACATCACCCTATTTGATGATGCTCTCCCTCCATCATGATCTAAGGGATGAATTTTCCTACATCCAACTCATGACAAGAAGATAGTTAAATACATCATGATATAAATCATAAAATAATGCTATAAAAACAAGTAACATAATCATTGTGTACATAATTCATAATTAGCCATATCAAAATAATTAATTCATAAAAATAGTAACATATATTTGTCCCATAACAACATATGACTTATAATTTAGTCAAAAAGTAACAAGTCATTTTAACAAACATATTAATCCATGGATAATTAGGTAAATTAGCTTAGTGAGAGAATTGGGATATAACATCCTTTTCGCCTAAAGGTGGTCATCATCCTAATGACAATCAAATAATAATTTTGAATAATTAATAGAGTTTAGAAAAAAACAACATAGTATCTAACATTAAATCAAGCAAATAAATATGGAAATAGCCTATATAACTCATCATAGTCCTCTTAAGTAACACTATCCTAAGATTATCTATCCCATAAGACCTTGCACTATGACACTTCTCTATCACATAAAAAAAATTATGAGTGTGAATTACTTTGATTGGTTTTATCATGTCCACCTTGGGATCTAGAACCTACAAAGCATTCCAATCCAACACATGTTAAAGATCATCTCTATACTTCTTAAGATAAGATACATGGAAGACATTATGAAATATAATTAGGGTTGGTTGTGATGTAAGCCTATACACTATAGGATTGACTACATATAAAAAATTGAATGGTCCCACATATCTTGGTGAAAGTTTTATTGACTTCCCAAATTTAATTAGCTTTTTTGTGGCTTAACTCACAAAAATAATTTATCACTTACTAGCAACTACTTATCTATTCTCTTCAGATCAACATAGCTCTTATTCCTATCATTGGCCTCAACCAATCTCTGCCTTATTGTTCTAACTTATTCCTCCATTTCTATAATAATTTTAGGTCCAAATACCACCTTGTATTCTAACCTATCCCAATTAATTGGTGTCTTGCACTTTCTTCCATAAAATACTTCAAATGGTGTCATTTCAACACAGATTGGTATGATTTTTTGTATGCAAACTCAACCAATGGAAGGTATTTTTACCATTTTTATTTTTGATAAATGAAATACATATGAAGAAGATCATATGAACACCTAATTAAGTCACTCAATTTGACCATCATTTTGAGGGTGATATGCAATACTAAAGTTTATTTGTGTACCCAAACTTAAATTCAGAGTTAACCAAAATCTAGAAGTCATTATCAGATCATGATCTGATATGATCTTCTTTAGAAAACCATGAAATTGATACACTTCCTTATGAATTTATACACAAGAGTTGGTCCATCATTTGTCAAATTTCCTATGATAAAATGTGTTACCTTGGTTAATTTATCAACTACAACCAAGATCATGTCATGCCTATTGAATGATAATATGGTAATCCTTAAACAAAGTCCACACTGATCACCTTCTATTTCCACATTAGTATGTAATGTGGATATAATAATCCAACTAGATGCACATGTTTATATTTTACTTATTGACACTCAAGACAATGTTACACAACATCTGATGCATCATTCTTGATTCCTTTCAAGAAATAAAGTGGTCTAAGCTCTACCATAAGATTTGTTACTCCTAGATGTCTTAAATATGGGTCATTATACATTTATTTAAGTACTGTGTTCCTCATATTGTCTTGATCTTGCACATACATATTTATATTGTATCATATAAGACCATCACTCTCAAATTCGTATCCTTATATCTATGGTTTTGATTATTTTTAGATAAAGCTTTTCTCATCTGATCATATAATTTAACTCTTGGTGAGAACTTGATCACACAATCTCTAAAAGTACTCTTGATAGTAACTAAAGCTAACATGTACCTTATAAAAATCAAGGAATTATCTACTATGTTCTCCTTACCTTTAATATAACTGATATCAAAGTCATAATTAGACATAAACTCTAGCCAACACCTCTAATGAGCATTTAAATTTGGTTGGGTGAAAATGTATGTGAGTCCTAAGTTATCAATCTTGAGCTTAAATGGCTTTCCCAATAAATAATTTCTCCAAACTTGTAAAGCAAGGAAAATTACTAAAATTTCAAGATCATAAGGGGAATAATTCACTTCATAAGGCTTCAGATTCCTTGACTCATGAGCTACTATTGCACCATCCTACATAAGCACTCCTTCTAATCCATCACTAAATGCATTTTTGATCATTAAAAATTAACTATTAAGAATAGGAATATTGGAGGCATAGTCACTAAGGTGGGTTGAATCAATGTCTTTAAATCATACATTCAATTCCACTTATCACTTATGAAGCATTCATTCAATCACATAGATCAATCGATGTATAAATAAGCATACACAAGAGCATGAAGCACACAAAAACATCATATATGTGGGAAACCTTAAAGGGGGATAAAACCCAATAAACCCTATAAATGGACTAAAATATTATAATGACAAGATCCAAATTTAATGAAGTACTAACTCCACAAGGAGCACCAACCCTTACCTATTCAAGCACACACTCAACTAATCTTTAGCAAGTACCAACCTGCAAGGAGGCACCAACCCCTAGGTGACTCAGCACTGACTCAACCACCTAAAACCTTTGATCATAGTTTGACACTTATTTCTCTCTTATATGATAATTATTTCCTTCATTTTCTCTCCACACTCTTTTATCTCTCTCAAATAGCCTATTAGGCCTCTTCGCTCAACTAGTCCTCTTCTTGATAGATTTAGGTCATATGACCTTGCTCATCATACTCAAATATTATACTATATATTCATGATTTATAATTTAATCTCTTATGATGGTATAAATTACCTCCTTATTCTCTTCAAAGTGATCTTTTATTTTCTTTTACTCTCTTTTCTCTTGCACATAATTATCCTAATTAGGCCTTGTATAAATACATGTCACTTGCTCACATCCGATCTTGGTTGGCCAAATAACTAATCCATTAGGATCAAACCCAAAAAATATATTAATACAAATTACACAAAATAATAAATCAAAATAATATCACCATTAGATTTTTTTTCAAACTCACTTAGACCTCTTTCTTCTTTTAGGCCTTCTTAGAGACCTGATACATTAGGTTTATCCTCTCTATAGAATAACTTGAACCACTATGGACTAGATGGCCCTCACCAAATAAATAAAAACTTTGAAACACTTATCTATAAATATCACTTAATCTCCTTTATTCTCAATAATTCATAAACCATTCACTCACACCTTGAAATCATAATTAAGCCTTAAAGACCTGTTAAGCCTAATTAATACAATAACAGTGTCTTCAAAGATAATGCTCAAACCACTTTTAGAAACATATTATAGGCATAATACACATACATTTAGAAAATTAATGACCTAAATGTCATAAAATAACTCATTTTACTCCATCACTTAGGCTCCAAAGACTCAGGAACACCTCTACAAAAGGCTCACTATGATATGTCAAAAGCCTCCAAAACATAGTCAATAACCTTTGACCACCATCTATACAGGAACTTTACAACATTCAAATGCATTTATAAGATACTATATCATATATATAATATAATAATATTCTTTTAACTCTTCCAAATTTGTCATAATGACATAGTAACATCAATCTTTCTAACACACATAAAACTGTCATTATCTTTAAAAACATAGTCCTGATGAATATTGTTGTCAACTCATATAAGGACACTTCCAAGACATCTCATTTACATTTATAGTTATTTTTTTCACCAAATATTTCATATTATATGATTTTTTTCAATCATAATCTAATATTTTGGAAAAATTAGGATTGTTCTAGGTTGTGTGTTGGCTATAGTAGAGGTAGACCTCTAGGTTTAAGATCTAGCTCCTTGAATTGACCTTGAAGTGATTATCACCTACATTAACTAATTTCTTATGGGAAAAGAGAGATAATTATTCATAAACTTAAAATATTCTAATGTTTTGATACACCATAATTATATCCACAAGATCATCGTACTTCTTTCACTAAGAAACAAGACCTACAACACTAGCTTCAAGGTCATTGAATATCCTAGCGTTAGTATTTCAATATAGAGGTGATATGCATGAGAAAACTCAAGGTAAGTGGAACATAGTTCATATTTAGGACTCTAATGACACTTTAATAGTTTAATTTAGAAAAAAAAACTATCTAAACTCTATATGACCTCTTAGAATGAGAATTTCTTGCACCGAACATGAAAGGACAAAAAGAAGAGAAGGATATGTATTTATCACTAGACCTCACCATACATGACTCTGCACACTTAGACAATATTTTTATGAAATAAAATAAATATTTAACATATTATTAAAATTTAAATTACAACATCAAACTAGTAAGTATTCTCCATACATGATTTGGAATTAGTTTATAAGAGCCAAAATGATTAGTACTTATAGAATGTGAGAAAGGAGACAGAAAGAAGAAGCTTAAGAGTCACCAAAATAGGTCTCAAGATGAGAAAATGATTAATTTTTAAGGCTCATTTATTATTAAATATACCATATAATTTATCTTTATACAAATTTCCCTTAGAATTATCAAACTCACTAAACTTGGCATAGAGGTCTCTCAGTTGGATTCTTAAAACTGCCCTCATCATTAGCTTCTCTTGAGCACTCCATAGCAGACTAGGAATAATTTACAAATGTGAAATTTGATGGGTGGTTATTAAAAATATTTAAAATTTATTATATGTTTCCCTAATTATTTATATTCTTATGGATAAGTGTTCTCATTGCCTGTAATCACCATCATCCTTCTTTCACTCATCCTTCACACTTGGCACCAAGATGGTCTTTAATTTCTCAAAAAAATACATACAAGGATTGGTATGAATAATTTAAATAATCATCCTATCCCTAAATAAATCAAGAAGACCTTAAAATTCCTCCCATTTGGAGTTATCACCTTCTCACTTGATGATCACTCTTCATTCACTATGTCAGTTTAAACTGCCTAAAGTGAAAGTGCTTGCATAGGAAATTATGTGATTTTTTAAAGTAATAAATGGACATGTGGAACTATATTATGTCAAATTTTTCCTCACAAATTTATCCTCATCCTTTATAACTCTTTTTTACCTATAAAACATCAAAAAATTATCAAGAAAACTAGTTTTATACCATCTTCATACAAATAGGGTAGAAGCCAACTTCATGGGAAGGAGACTGGGGGAGCTATGTACAATAAAAAATCACTTTAATATTCATAATAAATCATTTGGATACATTTATATCAACTTATTCCCAATTGGTTCATTAACAAGGGTTTGGGAGGGTTTTAAATGGTTTTAACCCTTAAGGATTGTTCATAAAATTGTGACATTTACTCCTTAGACAAATTTTCACTAAAAATTTTTTTATAACCCTATAAAAAATATCTTATCTTTTTATAATCCCATTCTAATAATCTATACAATTATGAGATTTAAAACTTAGCCTCTCAATCTCTTCTTTGTATTTTGTGCACTCTATTATAGGTTTGTGCCAAAGAATGAACAATTTATGACTTCCTCAACAAAATAAATACTCAAACTCAGCTTATAGTTCCCCATAAATTTAATCCAATGTATTTCAAGGCTCATATAGTTTTATAAACGTAATTAGAAACTTTTAGATCTCTAAGCCTAGTCTAGGCCTATTAGACATAGTTTGTTCTTGGCTTCTCACAACCACCTCTAAGTGGATGGTCATGATTATGAGACCATTTTTATGTTTTTACATATCCAACATAGCTTTTCACACATTTATTTCAATTTTTAAATAGTCCTTAACATATCTTCTTATCATTTACCTACTAAATATGTAGGATTTATCTTTTTGAGAGTGCCCTCTATCTGAGACAGAATAGAGGGAACTTCCCCTATCTACGCAATCAAACCAATATTATTATAAGATTATATAGTTCATGGGGGTAATTTTTAATAAATTTTATGATTTAATTACCTCTAAAAGGCCTTTTACACATCAACTTCCCAAGATAGAATTTTGGAATGTTGACTGTGCAAGATTTTGTGTGTTGACTATAAGTTGTTATGTGGAACACCTCCATGATATATTTCCTTGTTATGTGAATATAATGATATGGTTACTATAATTTTTAGAGTCACTAAAATAATTTCCATAGTCTCAACCTTTTCAAATTTCCTCAAGTTATACCTTTCACTTGACTAAACAAGACTAACAGACTATACATTATGTTTCCTTGCTCAGAAAGTGACATGACTGTAGGTTTGTATTACAACATTAAACATAGTGTCCATGACTTAAGACCTTATTTGAGTTCTCAAGGTCACTTCATGATTGAAATTTTCTATGATATGCCTTGATTTATACCAACACATAAACTATTAGGTTCGATTTGCATTATCACTTTATAGTCAATTGTAGATGACCATTCTTAAACCAAAAATTCGTTCTTTAGGTAGTAGTATGGGTTAAGACCCCATACATAAACTCCTCTAAATTTTTTTTAAATAATTAGTTCCATTTAAATCCAAAAAAATAGCTTTATTTATATTCATCCCTCCATTTGGTCCTATATCACCATGAAGTCATTTGGGATTCAAAATCATGTAGTTAACACTGAGGGATTATAGTGAAATATTGCATGAGTTAGGAAATCTCCATCATCATACTCCTATGGCTAAAAAAACCACTTATCATGTCAAATCATATCCCATATGATATTTTCATGATGGAAATGTTTAGACTTGTCAAGACCTCATATATTTCACTATGGGAGGATTGAAAGAAGGGTAAAAACCCTATTTTCAAAACTTTAAGTTAATTGGTGCCTAAAGTTATTTAATAAATGTAGGAGCATGTTTTCAATATTGTTTAATACTCAATGGATTCAATACTGATTGTTATGTTACCCTAAAAAATTTGATACCTTAATGAGGGATTAAACAACTTTCAACATTTGCATTTCAACTACTCAGACCTTTGTGAAGACTTGTAGGTACATATGTAGGTGTGACACAAGGTAGTGAAGGTAGACATAGAAAATATGCATATAATATGGCCTTATTATTAGTCTTATACTTCCCAAAGTCTTTAAATTTATATTTTCAACCTTGAAAAAACTTTAAACAATCCAAATGCCTTATTTCAACATGTTTAATCTCCTGTGGGTGCACATCAGCATCAGACAAGGTAGAACTATATGACTATGTTAGAAAATTTGTTATCACATTAAATATATTATATTGGTTTATAATGTATAATATTTTTTTAAACACCTATTTAAACTCTTCATTACACCTCCATAATTTTTCTCAAAACGTTCATACACTTCACTCACCATGACTGTAAGTGAATATATGCATGCAGCTTATTGTGTTAACATGTTATTTGATTATGATGTCCATGTGAAACATTTTATAATAATCCTTTAAAATAAGGTTATTTACATGACATATTATATTTTAAAACATCATATCCATTTTTGCTTAAAACCACTATAAGAAAGGAAAACCTATGTAATTGATGGTCATGTCTACAACCTAGCAATGGATTTCCTACCTGATAAGCTGAGATGTCTTTCTCATAAAATAAACTCATCACATGAAATAAATAATGGAAAATATGAGATAAATATGTCCACAGCTTAGATAATCACATTCATTAATTGGTTTATGTAGACTAGCTCAAAAAAGGAGAAAACTTGTAAGGTATGGAGATTATTATGCATAAAAGAGCAGTTATCTTATTAAAATTTGTTCATAAAGAATGGGAAAAAAATATATTAAATCATACCATTAATATGAATTAAAATAAGTGTGATAACATCCAATAGATTCATTTTACCTAAAATAACTCATGTTGTTTGTACCATGAGAAAACCTATTCACCAATTTTGCATGCCAAGAAGAGAGATAGAGTAGAATGGTTTTAAGACAATTTTGAGACTTAAAAAGAATATTAGATGTGTAATTTAATTTAATTAACATAAATAATCATTTCAAAACCTTTTACATGTGCCACAACACTTGCATAGGTCGTACAACTACCAAAACTTCCTCTTTTCTAACTATTTTCTTTATTTCACTTGGGAACCTACACATTTTTAGTTAAAACTAACATAAATAACAATATTCTAACATACAGATGTTGAGGAATATTTTGTAACATGTTTATACTAAGGGAAATTGTATAACCTTCATTAGTGGCTCAAATATGACTTTATAGTGACATGAAAAGACTTGGGACTAAATTTGACTATGACAAAGGTTAATAGTATATCAAATGACATCAAAAGGACCATGACACACCATATAATATCTTATAATACCCATATATCAATTTTTTTAATTATATTGGGTTGTCTTATTTTGGCTTGTGGTTAAAATATTAAACATTATTGGTGATTTTCTAGGGGTGTTATATTTGCTATGCCAAGACTAGTAGCCTATTTCTATCCATTAGGATATTTACTCATCTATAGACAAGTTTGAAACTTAATTTTCCTTTTGAACCATACTAAAAAAACAAATAAAACACACACAAAACAAGACAAACCAAATAAAACACACATGTGTTCTCAAGAACACTTATGGAACACACATATAACTAAAACAAAGAAACATACCTAATCTCATATTTGCAAGACCTCACTCTTGAAGTGGAAAAAATATATTACCATGCTTCAAACAGGGTCAAAGATAGTTCCCCTTGCATGTTTGTCACTCCATGCAACTAAATTTTCATGTGAAGCATGTTGATCATCAAACACTTGACTGGGTAAATGGTGAAATGACTTGCCATCCCTATATCTTCTCATGCTTGTAAGTGAACTACTTTAGGATTTCATGAATGATTCTTGATGATTTTCAAAGAACTTGTTTAGAGATACAAATAATTTTATCCCTATCCTATTTGATTGATTTTCCTCAAATTGCATATTAGGAGTGATGACAGATGCCTCAATATTTTCATCCTCTTGAGCATAATGTGCTTGATGTTTGGGAGCAGTGATCTTACTTTAAATTATTTCCATCACATATATAAATTATTCAACATCAATTTGGTTTTTTAATTACTTTTTGAACACAAAAACCTATGCCTTGTCTTCACTATGACTGCAAGCTCTTGAATAGCAGTAAGATACTTTCATGCTTGATTAATTGTCCTCTTTCTTTCTAAATAGAACACTCAACATCATGATTTTTAGTCTCATTATCAAACATATCATTAGATTCACACTTCTTTGAATTATGAATAGTCTTACCTAGCTATTTAAAATCTTAGCTTAGGGCATTGAACCTTTGACATAGGTCATCTTATTCCTCATGGATTTCATCTTCAGAACTTGCTTCATCAAGTGTAAGTAGAATTACATGGTTCTCTTCATCATAGTGATCTATCATGATCTTTAAAATATCATCATCATATATATGGACCAAGTAATTACCTTCATCATCTTGTGATATAATACTCAATACTCACATCAAATTGCTCATATGCTCCTTTCTGGATGATATAAGTGCTAAGGTCAATTTTCTCAAAGTATATATATGGATCGTGTTCATAATTATCTACACCATACTCATCTATAAACAATTAAAATATTCCTTCAATATTAGAAGAAGATCCATCATCTATAATAGATTCTGCTTTCTCATTAATTACATAATTTAGGTTAGATCTTGCTTCTACATAGGGTTCACTATGGAATCTAGCAAGTGGTTGAGTCCTTATGGTCACTTTTTATCCATATCTTGTCATAAAGGCTAATAAATACCAATAAACTAATAATTATCCTCCTATATTAGCTATTAAATCTCTTGAAAGGAAAATTAAAAAATGATCAAGCAAGTAAACAACAATAATATCTTGAAGGATGGGGAAACTAGGACAATCATGCAAGAAAACCTTCAACCCTTTGATCAATCTTACTAACTTTATAGGTTTACTATCTAACTAAATGACTCATTTACTATGTGGTTCATACTTTAGACAAATTTTTTAGCTATAATATTTGTCATCATTGTTGTGTTGGCTCCACTATCAACTATGTAATTATTAACTAATTTGTCACCCATAATAAGAGTGAGGTAGAAGGGTGGAGGTTTCTTAGATTTGATAGAATGTTCTACAATGTTATTAGGGGTATTAGTAAGATCTACATGACCATGACCATTGATTTATAATGTATTACTAGCATATATAGTGGACAAATATTTTTGTAAGATCTTCTTTTAGCCAAGCATATGAAGGACATCCCAAAGGGAAGTAGATGAATTTACAATATTAAATGAAACTACAATGTTTAGAGTAGAAGTGACTACCTTTTCTTGAGTCCTTAGAGGCAAGGGAGTGTTTTTATCTTGATTAATTGAAGGACTTTAAATATATATTCTAACATTCTTACTTGTAGGAGGTGTAGGATTTGTAGAGATTACTATGCTTAAACCATGTTTTGCTACCTTGTAGGAGGATTAGATGAACCTATAGGCACGCTATTAGCATCCCCTAGAGCCTTTCTCTTATATATTGTATTGTATAAAACATTAGTTCCTTGGTTAATCACATAAGTTTCTTTAACTAATAAGTTAGTGAAGCTTTCTCCTTGAGGCTACCAACCTTTACTTGCTTGCATAAGTAATTCATCTTCTACTAATAATATAGGAGTGACTCTTCCTTGAATAACTAGAGCTTGTTCTTGACCTTGAATAGCATCCATGAATTGACCTTGTTTCCATTCTTCTGCTTGGATCATATTTCTATACACTAATACCATTGCTTTTATGTTATATGTTGAAGTAGGATTATATGCATTAGCAGGCCTATTAGAATTAGGCTTCCCTTGACCTTTCCCTTGCCCATATTGTTGATAATATTGTTGATGATAGGGATAGGTGTTTTTATTGACACCATTTTGCATTATTTATTTCCTATGTTAAGCTTCTAAAACATTCTATTTTTGTATCTTTATCTATGGCATCATTTACCTTCTTAGGAGTAGACTTTGTCTTACCATTTACATTAGGAACTTGGGCAATGTTTGGAGAAGCTATAGGAAAATGAGATAGTAGAGACAGACAATTTTGGAGGCAAATTTATTGATTGAATGAGGCCATTATTATATCAAATGGAAAGGTTATATACCTTGGGTAAAGTGAAACCATCTAAATATTGAAGCATGATGATAATATTAGTACCAATGGTTCTCAAGTATGTAGGAAACACAAAGCTAGTAGGTGGTCTCATGGGATGAGGTAATATATACCAAGTCTTTTGGAACCTCTCACTGAAATTATACATTTTATCCTTGGGATATTTTTGGATAACATTTATTTTATGGATGAGTGAAGTGTGATCACTTTTACCATCAAAAATTGAAGTTAGCAACACTCCAAAGTCATCCCATGTTATGATATAGACACTAGGCAAAGTACTATAACAATAAAGTTATTTACCTCTAAGGGGAATGGTAATGAGACTAATTTCAATATTGACCATAGTGACATTATGAAAATTATATAATTTTGATATATCCCCAATGTGCTCATTAGGAGTGGCATGACCTTCACCATTGAATGTAGGAACACTCTTTGTAGCATTGAGTGTAATATCATCATAGGCATCAAGATGGATTAGATTTTTAGTGTTAAAGGCTAGGAAGCCATAAAACCTAGCCATGGTTTATTTAATTTCTTCCTCACTCTCTTGGTATTATTGGATATAAAATTATTCTTGCTCTTCAAATGGAAGAATGGGTTGAGGGTGTTAAACTTCAAGAGGGAGTTCAAGTTGAAGAGTTGGATTGATGAGATTGAAAACTCTACTATAATATGGCATAGTAAGGACCATGAAGGATGATCACAAATATATGATAAAAAATGTTCTAAAACTATATTTTACCTTAAATGGAGTCTCCAAATGTTGAGAATCACACCATATAAATTTAATGTTGTCAAGACCAACATTCACCTTGACAAGTTATCTTTAGGACAATGGTCCCATGGGGTGTGCCAAAACTATTATTAACAAATATCTCACCCTATAGGAGGTTATTAAAGTCTAATATAATAATTTTGAAACATTGGAATACCTTTAGGCTTGTGGGTTGCCTATAGTAGAGGTAGACCTCTAGGTTTAAGGGCTAGCTCCCTTAATTAACCTTGAAGTGCTTATCACCTACACTAATTATTTTATTTTGGTAAAAGAGAGATAAGTATGAAGAAAAACAAACTATTATAAGGGGGTGATACACCATAAATATTTACACAATATCATCATACTTCATTCACTAACAAACAAGACCTACAACACTAGCTTCAAGGTCGTAGAATATCCTAACATTAGTATTTCAATATAGAGGTGATATGCATGGGAAACTCAAGGTAAGTGGACCAAAGGTTAGATTTTATAATATAAGGAAATTTTCACACTTCAAAGAATCCAAACACACTAGATACACTTTATATGACCTATTAGAATGAGAACTTCTTGCACCAAACATAAAAGGACAAAAAGAAGAGAAGAATAGTTGTTTATAACTAGACTTCACCATACATCACTTTGCACACTTATAAAATATGTTTATGAAATAAAATTAAGATTTAATATATTATTTAAATTCAAATTACAACATAAAATTAGTATATATTTTCCATAAATGGTGTGGAATTAGTCTACAAGAGTCAAAATGACTAGTACTTATAGAATGTGAGAAAGGAGAGAGAAAAATAAAGATTAAGAGTAATAATAATAGGTTAAAGGTGAGAGGATTTATTTTTGTATGAAAATATATTATTATAAATACCATATAATTTATCTTTGGAAAAATTTCCCTTAGAATCATCAAACTCCCCAAACATGGCATAAAGGTCTCTCAACTGGCTTCTTGAAACTACCCTCATCATTGGCTTCTATTGAGTGCTCCACAATAGAATAGGAATAATTAAAACATGTGAACTATGATGGGGGTGGTTAGGATAAATATCCAACATGAATTTTATGTGTCCATTTATATTATTCTTTAAAAGTGTTCTCACTACCTACAATCACCATCATCCTTCTTTCACTCATCCTTCACATTTGGCACCAAGATGGTCATCAATTTATCAAATTGATCCATACATGGGATGGTCATACATTTAAAGATTATTATTTTCCATAAATCCATTAGGTATACCTTAAAATTTCTCCCAATTATACTTACCACCTTCTTATTTGGTGAGCAATCTTCATTCACTATCCTAGTTTAGATTGCTTAAAGTGAAGGTGCTCATAGAGGTATTTGTGTGATTATATGAAGTAATAAATGGACATGGGGAGTTATATTAGGTACAATTTTTCCTCAAACATTTATACTTATCATTTTAAACTATTTTTTACCTACAAAACATAAAAAACTATAAAGAAAAGTAGTTTTTTATCATGTTCATATAACTAAGGTAAAAGCCAACTTGATGGGAAGGACCCTGGGGGAGTTGTCTATAAGACCAAATCACTTTAATAGTCAAAATATCTCACTTGGATACATTTATATAAACTTCTTCCCCATCATGTCATTAACAAGGGTTTGGGAGGGTTTTAAGTGGTTTTAACCCTTAAGGATTGTTCATATATTTCACTATAACCTTATTTAAGACACTATCCAACATATCCTAGATCTTTAAACTCCCATGATAACCATCTATACTATTATGAGATTTCTAACGTAGACTCTCAAGCTCTTCTTTGCATTGGGTGCACTCTATGATAGGCTTGAGCCAAACAATGACCAATTTGTGACCTCTACAAACTAAAGTCTTAAACTCACCTTATATCTCCCCATAAAGGTCCTCAAATGTATTTATAGCCTCATATAGCGTTATAAATGTAATGGACCCTTTTAGGTCTCTAAACCTAGTCTAGGCCTAGTAGGCTTAGTTTATGCTTAGCTTTTCACAATCACCTATGAGTGGTTAGTCATGAATATGAGAACTTTCATATGTTTTTCCATGTCTAACATAGTTCTTCACACCTTTATTTCAATGTTTAAATATTACTTAACATATTTTCTCATCATTTAACTACTAAACCTATAGGATTTATCTCCCTGGGAGTGCCCTCTATATGAGATAGAATAGAGGGAAATTCTCCTATGTGATCAATAAAACCAACACTATGATAATATTATATAGTTTATGGGGGTAATTTTTACTAAATTATATGATTTAAATACATTTTAAAGGCCTCTTACACCTCAACTTCCAAAGATAAACTTTTGGAATGTTGCTTGTGTAGTATTTTATGTGTTAACTATAAGTTTTTATGTGGAACCCCTCCATGCTCTATTTCCTTTATATGGGAATATTATGATATGTTAAATATCATTTGTGGAGGAATTAAAATAATGTTCATCATCTAAACCTTTTCCAAACTCCTCAACGTATACCTTTCACTTGACTACACAAGACTGACAGACTATGTATTGTGTATCCTTGCTTAGAAAGAAGCATGCCTGTAGGTGTGAATTACAACATTAGACTTGGTGTAATTATCCTAAAACCATATTTAATTCCTTAAGTTCACTTCATGATTTAAATTATCCATGCTATACCTTGAATTAGACCAACACATAAACTATTGGGTTCAATTTGCATTATCACTCTACAATCAACTGCAGATGACCATTCTTAAACCAAAAAGAGGCTCTTTAGGTAGTAGTATGGGTTGAGACCCCATAAATCAACTTCTCTCAATGTTATTTAAATCATTAGTTCCATTCAAATCCTAAATAATTAATTTTATTCATATTTATGCCTCCATTTGATCCTATATCACCATGAAATCATTTGGGATTCAAAGTCATGTAAATAACACTAAGGGACTATAGTGAAATATTTCATGAGTTTGGAGCTCTCCATCATCATAATCCTATGTCAAAACATAAAAATTATCATGTCAAGGCATATCCCATATGATAGGGTTCCATGATGGAAATGTTTAGACCTACCAAGACCTCATTTATTTCACTGTGGGAGGATTAAAAGAAGGATGAAAACCCTATTTTTGAAACTTTAAGGTAATTGGTCCCTAAAGTTATTTAATCAATGTAGGAGTATGTTGTTAGGATATTTTTATATTCAATAGATTCACTACTAATTATTATGTCACCTTAAACGTTTCAAGACCTTAATGAAGGCTCAAAAATTTTCAACATTTGCATTTTAACTACTCAAACCTCTATGGAGACTTGTAGGTGTATATGTAGGTGTGACACAGGGTAATGAAGGTGGAACATAGAAAATAGACATAGTGTATGGCCTTATGATCAGTCGTAGACCTCCCCAAATTATCTAAATTTGTCTTTTCAACATTTTAAATTTTAAAACAATCCAAATTCCTTATTTCAATGTGCTTAGTATCATATGGGTACACATCAACATCAGACAAGGTAGAACTATATGATTGTGTTAGAGAATTGATTATCACATTCAGTCATATACCATTTGAATAGCTTAGATTATTTTTTCATGGTCTAATATTGTGTTAAAGACCTCTTAAAACACTTCATTACACCTCCATTATTTTTTTTAGAACCTTCACACACCTCATTCACCATGACTGCAAGTGAATATATTTAGGGAACTCACTGTGTTAACATGTTCTTTGATTAAGACCTACATGTGAAACCATTGATAATAAGCCTTAAAATTAAGGTGATTTACATGAAATATTATATTTTAATACATCATATTTAATTTTTCTTGAAACCAATATAGGAAAGGGAAACCTATGTATTTGATGATCAAGTTTGAAACCTAGCAATGGAGTTCTTACCTGACAAACTAAGATGTTTTGCTCATCAACTCACCTCATCACATGAAATAAATTAATTAAACTATCAGATAAATATTTACACATCCTATATAATCATTTTAATATTTTGGTTTGTATAGACAAGCTCAGATAAGCAAAAAACTTGTAAGGTATGGAGATTAGCATGTAAAAAGGAGTAGTCAACTTCTTAACATGGGTTCATAAAGCATGGGAAACCAATATTTAAAATACTATCATGAATGTGAAGTATATTAAGTGTGATAACATCCCCCAAAGTTATTTGACTTGAAACAAATCATGTTTTTTGTACCATGAGAAAACTTATTCATTAATTTTGTATGCCCAAAAGAGTGATAGATGATCATAATAGTTTTAAGAAAATTTTGAGACTTTTAAAGAAGATCAGATGTGGAATTGAACTTAAAGAATTTAAAGAGTCATTTTATAACCTTCCACATGTGCTATAACACTTGTATAGGATATACAACTACCAAATATTCTTATTTTATAACTATTTTCTTGATTGCACTTGGGAACCTACACATTTTTAGCTAGAAATGACATAACAAACAATAATATGACATAATGACATTGAGGAATAGTTTGGAACAATTTTTTACTAGGGTAAACTATACAACCTTTATTAATGGCTCAAACATGACCTTATAGTGACATGAAATGACTTAGCACTAAATTTGACTATGACCAAGGTTAATAGCATATCAAATAACATCAAAAAGACCATGACACACCTTATAAGATCTTATAAGACCCCTATATCAAGCTTTATATTCTATGGGTTAACTTATTTTGAATTTTTTTCAAAATAGTTAATGTATCCTATCTAAACTCTATAACATCCTCTAATAGATAGATCACAAGTTTAAGTGTCAATAATTGGTCTTCTAGACCAATGTGTTGTCTTTCTCTTTCACTATTCTTGCTCAGCCAGATTAGACATTTTGTATTCCATATTTTAACTTATTAAAATGACTCATAACCTTATATAAATCATGTATAGGTGATATACATTCTAAATAACATTAACATAAATACTATATACATTAACCCCTATCATAGAGTCTCAAACTCTTCAATCCATCTTGCATACACAAAACTACCATTCTATCATGAATACTAGTCATGATCACTTTCCATTCCAAAACTTATGTAGACACTTCTAGTTATTCCTAATGATTGAATATGATCCTTATATATCTTTATAACATCTGCACACACAAATATATATATTTATAATGGTAAATATGGGATATATAGACCAAACTCTAAATTTTACACCTTCATTATCGCATCTTCACTAGTCATGTCATTTTTTGAACACCATTTTCAACATTTTTCAATGACCTCAAAAACATATAACCAAAATGGAAAAATTTTATATGTATTTTTTTTTTTAAAATCCATGTAATTGGATCCATTCCTAATCCATCGTAATATATCCCTAATCTCATTCTCACCTCTCCCTGATTTTTCTTAGTTTACACCTTTTAGTGATAAGTCAACTTACATGACTATTTTATCATATTTAAGGTCTGAAACATGCTTATAAACCACCATTATCATGAATTATAAGTTAAAATATTCAACCTCCATCCATTATGCAACTTTGACTCTGTCAATCCTACCTACTATACCAAATTTATTAGAAATAAGGGTTTTCCTATAGCTTCCACTCACTCATATGATAGGAAAATACCACCTATATGTACTTAGGATAGTTATATACCTAATATAAACATAAAAATATGTCATCCAATCCATTTTTATCCATTTCCAATAAGATCTTCCATATCAAGTCACTATGAGGATTCTAGTAGGGTTTTAGACCAATTTCTATTCATAACATTTATTCATAAATATATACCCATAAAACCAACTCCTAATTATTGTAAAAAAATTATATCACCATTTTCCATATCTCCTTAATATCTCAACTTCCCATAAAATATTCATGTATGTCAACAAGCATCAAACTGTCCTTCTCAGTTCTACAACTCCTCATTATAGCACTCAAGAGACCTTAACTTCAATTTTTATGATTTTTATTCCATATCAAGACATGAAACTTCATTTTGAATTTTGAAACAACCTATCACAGCCCAATACATGCTTATATGATCATAAAAGACTCCAAACCTGATCATGATACCTCATTCTACCACTTAGTGTCTTAAGACTAGGTCTATGAAAAGACCAATAAAGAAGAACATACCCCTTTGGCTCACTCTAATATTCATGTGATTAAAATAAACACGTATATCACATACTCAAAAATTTAATTTTACAACTTAAATCTCATACAAATCCATATTACCACCATCATGCCTCTACAAGCCATATCCATGCTTAAAAACAAGTCCATTCAAACAAACCTACTAGGCATCATACCACTTTAAGACCTTCCTAAAATTTTAGATGAGCTTTAAATCACATTCCCATTCAAAAATTCCTTAAATACTACCTGACATCTTCTCAAAAGCCTCAACACACTCGCTTCACTATTCAAGCTTTTATTAAAACAAGACTAGGTTTCTCAATACATCTTGTGCACACAGACTTATTTTTATGAACTTGGTCAACAATGACCTTATAAAAATAATAAATTAAACACTATATTTATAAGTATATCTTATATAAATACAAAACAAAACTTCTCATTATCTTTTCATATCGCAACATTGTGTTAAGACCTTATGCAAAACTCAAAAACCTATTAGATCATGTTTTAAACCATCATGATTACTTACCATACATCTTCACAAGAACACCTATATGATATCAATGATAATAATTACCTTTTAAATAAATCAAAAAATTAATTACTCAATAAAAAAAATAGTAACATACCTCAATAATCTCCCTCTTTGTCATTGATGGCAAACACTCTAACTAAGTAGATCATTCTCATCTTTCCAAGCTGGATCTCCCCCAAACTAGTCTTTCTCCCAATCAAGTCTTTCTCCCCATTTTACATTAATTAAAAAGGGTCATATATAAAAATAATAATGATCCTTTGACTAGTTTTTCTCCAAAAAATATCATTGTTCCTTTGATCAATCCAAATGGGAGCTCAAATCACCTTAGGCTCATATCTACTGAAGTAGATAATTTGTCAATCACAAAGCTACAAAGCACACCCTAAGACCATGCTCTCCTTTAAATTTTTCCAAAACCATCATAGGCCTTCATACACATTAACATAAATATTCTTTATTTATATCTATTAATACCTAAATAATTGACTCCCTCTTTGACAAAGCATCTTCTTGATAATGATAACCATCTTTAAATAGATATTATAGAGACCTACACAGATTAAGCCTGTCTACAAATAATAGTATTTTTTCAAAGAAAAATATTAGTCATATATCCAAAAACATATTCATAATCCATATTTCACATAAAAATATTATTCATTCATCATTCTATCCCCTTTATGTTTCATAAGCCATCATGGCTTCGACTAGCTCAGAACACATAGCAAAACAGTGAATTAGATAAGTGAGACCTCATTCTCTATGGGAGACCTATGTCAAACATTTATCAAACTTATAAAAACTATTATGGAATATCATAATATTTAGTAAGATTACTCTGATCAATTTTTTACTTCACATACTTTTTTAAGGACCTTATCAAGTATCCACATGTATTAGTAGACCTGGTAGGGTTTAGGACTAGGTCTAGGTGCAAATGTAAACCAAACAATACCTTCCATATATTATAATATCTGATCATGTATACCAATTTTTAATACCTCTAATGACTTTAATAACACATTCAAACATATTAATTCCTTCAACCTATCTTCTCATTGTCTCATCATGAAATCCCATATGCAAATCTCAATCATGACCTAGATCATGTAAACAACAAGACTTCTTAGATTTATTCAAAAACTTTATTTATGTACTAATACTAATGCAAACACTTGATTACATTCCTCTACATGGATATATTCTAAGTCTTACTTTCCCATGGATTCTTGAAACCCTCATTACATGTCAATCATGTCATATGCTTTAAACACCCTTGTCCACCATTGATTATGCCCATAAAGTATAATCATATTCTTAGGTCTTTATAAACTGATATGCATCTTAATATATTTCAAATACTAAGATGAATAAATTGAACATACAAAAATATCTTGAAACTAATTCCAAACCTTACCATAGATCAGGCTCACAACTAATTGTCTTCATGACTTCTACATATATTATTGGCATACACACCTATTCTTTGATAATGTTTGGCTCCCCTTATCTCCATGGTATATTCAGACACTTAACAAACATGAATTTGAATTGGTTTGATCAAGTCATCATATAAATATATTTTAACCCATCTCTTGTAATCATAACTTCTCAAACACCTATGCTTAGTTCACAAAAATATCTACACATAACTTTTTATAAGGCCTAAAATAAGGTTTTGCAAGATATCTTGATGCCTTAAACTATTTCATCCATGATATGACCTCAACACAAAATTAATAAACTATATTTAGACCTATACCTTTCTCTCAATAGCTCTTCAAATTCCTTCTAGACTATCAACTTAGGTTTGACTTTTGAGCTAGAAAAGAACACTTTTGACATTCTTTCCAATTTGACTTATGTCCTATAGTAACACATAACTCACCTTGGTTTAAGTTTTGAAAATTCCTCATATTATCATATTTTTTCTATTTAGTCAACTCTACCAGTATTAATATTCTTTGGTAGACCATCATTAAAGTCATGATAAACATTGTCATCATCATACTTCAAGCTTGTGCTTATTAAGATCACCTTTAGGCTATCAGGCCTCACCCAAAGGACTTACTCTAATACCAATTGTTCGAATCATAACCCTTAAGATTGGGAGGGGTGAATTATTTTCTTAAAAACATACATTCAATTCCACTTATCACTTATGAAGCATTCATTCAATCATATATATCAATTTATGTATAAACAAACATACACAGAGTATGCAGCACAAAACACATCATATATGTCAGAAAACCTCAAGGGGAATAAAACCCACTAAAACTTGAAAATTTAATATATTAATATAATTAAAATATCCAAATTTATTGAATCACCAACTACACAAAGATCACCAACCCCTACCTAGTCAAGTACCCACTCAACTAGTCTTTAGCAAGCACTAATTTGCAAAGATGCACCAACCCCCTAGGTGACTCAACACTAACTCAGCCACTAGAACTTTTGATTACATTTTAACACATATTTATCTCTCAAATTATAATTATCACCTTCATTTTATATCCACACTCTTATATCTCTCTCAAATAGCCTATTAGGCCTCTTTGCTCAACTAGTCCTCTTCTTAATAGATTTAGGTCATTTGACCTTGCTCATCACACTCATAAATTCTATTATATATTAATGATTGATCTTATACTCCTATTTTATTATATAAATTACCTCCTTATACTCCTAAAAGTGTTATTTTATGCTCTTGCACTCTCATTCCTCTTACTTACAACTACCCCAATTAGGCCTTGTATAAATACACATCACTTGATCACATCCTCTCTTGGTTGGACAAAGCACTAATCCATTAGTATTATAAAAAAAATGTCTTAGTACATAATAAACACAATAATAAATAAAAATAATAACACCATTAGGTCGACAAAACTTAGTTTGACCTCTTTCTTCTTTTAGGCCTACTTAGAGACCTAATGCATTAGGTATATCATCTTCATACAATAAACTAAATGACTGTGGCCTAGATTTCCCTCAAAAAATAACTAATATATTTAAAATATATATATTTAAACCTTTAATAACCTCATCCATGCTCAATTATTCATAAACCCTTCACTCACACCTTGAAAGCACCATTAGACCTTAAAGACCTATTAGGCCTAATTACTCCAAAAACATTATCTTCAAAGATGAAGCTCAAACCACCTATAGAAAAACATTCTAGGAAAAATAAACACATGTATTTAAAATTCATGACCTTAGGGTCATCAAAAAAAATTATATTCCATGAATTAGGCTCCAAAGGATTAAGAATACCTCTATAAAAGGCTCACTCTGATATGCCAAAAGGCTTCAAAACATGGTAAAGAACCTTTGACCATCAACATATATATATATATAGGAACTTTAAAACTCTAAATATTCATTTATAATATCCTATATCATATATACAATATCATAATATTCTTTTTAAACTTCCAAACCAGTCATAATGACATAGGAACATCAATCTTTCTAACACATAAAATTGTCATTATCCCTAAATACACAATCCTGATGAATGTTCTTGTCAAATCGTCTAAGGACACTTCCAATAATTATAATTCACATTAATAGTTATTATGTGACATATATAACATCCTATAATATATATATATATACATATGTATATATATATATGTATATATATATATATATGTATATGTATATGTATATATATATATATACATATACATATATATACATACATACATACATACATATATATATATACATACATATATATATATATATATACATATATATATACATAAATACATACATATATATATATACATAAATACATATACATATATATATATATATATATATATATATATATATATATATATATATCACAATTTCAAGTGTCAACCATTGGTCTTGCAGACCAATTTGTTGTCCTTCTCTTTCACAATTCTTGCTTACCTAGAAAAACCATTTTGGATTCCATATTTAAAATTATTTATATAATTAAAAACATTACATAAATAATTTATATGTGATAAACATCCCAAAAAACATCAAAACATACACTAGATACATTAACCCCTATCATAGAGTCTCAAACTCTTCATTCCATCTTGCATACCTAGAACTGTCATTCTATTATGAATACCAGTCATGATGACTTTGAATTCCAACACCTATGTAAACACTTATAATAATTACTAATTAATTAATATGATCCTTATATATATTTATAACATTTAAAAACATAAATATATAGAGGCCTAATTAAAAATATGGGATATATAGACCAATCTCTAAACTTTACACCTTTATTGTCGTATCTTCATTAGATAGGTCATCTTGTGAACACCATTTTCAACATTTTTAATGACCTAAAAACATATAACCAAATCTTACAAGTTTTAAATATATAAATAAAACCCAATGTAATTGGATCCATTCCTAATCCATGGAAACATATCCCTAATCTCATTCTCACCTCTACCTGGCTTATCTCATTGTCTTCACTATTAGGGCTTTTAGTGATAGGTCAGCTTCCATAACTAGTTTATAATATTTAAGTTATAAAACCTATTGAAATACCACATTTAAAATTAATTAAAACTCATAATATTCAACCTCCATCCATTTTGTAACTTTGACTTAGTCAACCCTACCTAGTATACCATTTTTTTTAAGAAACAAGGATTTTCCTATAGATTTGACTCACTCATTAGACAAACCAATGCCACCTTTATGTACTTATGAGAGTAACATAGATACTTAAAACATCAAAATATGTCATAAAATCCATTATAATCCATTTCCAACAAGATCTTCCATATGGAGTCATTATGACGATTTTAGTAGGGTTTTAGACCAATTTCCATTCTTAACATTTAATCATAAATCTCTACCACTAAAACCAACTCTTAATGATTTTAAAATATTTATATTACCCTTTTCCATCTCTCCTCAAGATCTCATCTTCCCATGCAACAATCAGACATGTCAACAAGCATCAAAAAGTCCTTCTTAGGTCTACAACTCCTCATCTAGCACTTGAGAGACCTTAATTTCACTTTTTATGATTTTTATTTCAGTTCAAGACCTAAAACTTCATTATCACTCTTAAAACAACCTATCACACCTCAATACATTCTTACATGATCTCAAAATCCTCCAAAATTGATCATGATACCTCATTCTACCACTTAGGGTCTTAAGACTAGGTCTATGACAAGACCAATAAAGAATAACATACCCCTTTGGCTCATTTCGAGAGTCATGTTAATAAATAAACACCATTCTCACATTATCTAAAATTATATTACACAAATTAAATACCATACACATCTATATCACCACCATCATGCCTCTATAGATATATCCTTGCTTAATAATACATCTATTCAAATAGACCTACTAGGCATTATACCACTTTAAGACCTTCCTTTCACTATATATGCACTCTAAAGCATATTATCATTCCAAAAAGATTCAAATAATTCCTCACACCTTATCACAAGACTCAACTCACTCACTTCACCAAGATTCACTATTCAAGCCTTTACTAAAACAATACTAGGTTTCTCAATACATCTTGTGCACATAGACTTGTTCTTATGAACGTAGTCAACAATGACCTTATCACAAAAAGCACTTAAACACTCTCTTTCTAATGATATCTCATATACATACAAAGAAAAAACTACACATTAGCTTATCATATGACAACATTATGTCAAGACCTTAAGCATAAATCAAGATCTTACTAGATAATGCTTTAAGCCATCATGATTATTTACCATACATCTTCAAAAGATAACATTTATCAATGATACTCAATTAAATTTTACATCAATGAAAATAGTAATGCCTCAATCATAATAATAGGAACATACCTCACTAAACAACTATTAAAATTGGTGTCGATGTAAGCCTTATTTTAATTCTTAAAAAGCTACTTTGCACTTATCTGACCAAATAAAACTCTGATTCTTATGTTTTAGATAGTTAATTAGATTAGCTTTCTTGGAAAAATTTGAAATCAGTTTATTGTAATAGCTTGTTAGTCCCATGGAACTCCTTACCTCATAAACATATCTTGGTTTTTCCCACTCCATAATGGTTGTTATCTTGGCTAGATCAATAAAGATGTCGTCTACTAAGATTATATGTCCCAAACATTACACTTTCTTTATAAGAAAGCACACTTGGAAAATTTTCCACACGTTGTGCTTTCACAGGCATTATAAAACTAGATCTAGATGTTAAATATTTTCCTCTTCATCCTTATACTATATAATAATGTTGTCTAAAAGGACCAAAATAAAACGATCTAGGTAATCTATAAACATGTTCATGAGAATCATGAATGTTTTAGGTGCATTCGTCTACCCAAATAGTAACACTATGAGCTCATAATACCCATATCAAGTTCTAAATGTTATATTTGGAATATTATCATATTTTATTCTTAACTAATGATATCCAACTCTAAGATTAATGTCAAAAAAGACTGTTGCTCCTTGCATCTAATCAAAAAAGTCATCTATTTTAAGTAGTGGATATCTATTATTGATAGTTGCTTTATTCAACATTTTATAATCAATGCAAATTTGAAGAGTGTCATCCTACTTATTAAGAAAGCAAACTAGTACACCCCATGGCGAAACACTTAGTTTGATCAACCCTTTGGAAAATATTTCTTGAATTTATGCCTTTAATTTGACTAATTTCATGGTTGTCATTTTATATGGAGCCTTAGATTGAGGTTTTGATCCTATTTTGATAGCAATAGAGAAATCAAATTCCTATTTAGGAGGAAATTTTGTAAATTCTTTATGAAAATACATCATGAAAATTCTTAAGAAAAGGATAATCTTCAATTTATGGTTCTTTACTTTCCTCCATTTCATTTATCTTGATGATAAATGCTTGATGTCCTTTACTTTCAACCTTTTTGAGTTGCATTACAAAAATATTCCTATGCCTTAACTCCCTTTTCTCATGCTAAATTAGTGTCCAATTTCTAGAATCATCAAGACACTTAACTTTTTTCAGATAATAGTCAAACTTGGCCTTATGATTCACAATATATTTGACTCCTAAGATCACATCATATAACCGTAGTGGTGTTACATAAAGATCCACAACCATTTTGAATTCTACCAATCTAATTTTTTTCTTCTATTAAACACTTGTTAATGTGGACTTTAGAATCATTCCAATATTGTACTTACAATGTATTTTCCATTACACTAGATTTTATAGATAATTTATTTAGAATTCTAAGAGCTATAAAAAATTTAAATCCCTTGTATCTATCAAAATGGAAATTGGATGTTAAAAAAAAATACCTGATAGTTGTATGGGTGAAGCTTGAAATTCATCTTGCCAATTAAAAATTACCACGTGAATACATTATTGAAAAGTTCCTTGATGAGGGGAAAACCCTTTGATCCTGAACTACTCCTGGGTACATTCACGTGCAAAATGGTGACCTCCATAGATGAAACAACCTCCTAGTGATCCCTTCCTATAAAATTGTTGTTTTCCCTTCAAATTACCTTCAAAACCATTACCCAATTTCTCTCTACTTGAACCACTATTGAATCTAGTATTTTAATTCTTGAATTGACTCTTAGAGTTTCCACTCCTTTGCTTCTAGTTCTTATTCTTGAAATTTGGCTTTGAACTTTCATACTTTTTCTAAAACTTGTCCCTAACCTAAGCAAGATTTTTAACTTTAGTTCATGTTTAACTAATTTATCAAAAACTTAGTCCATGAACATCCACTTCTCCACCAATCTGTGGTTTTAATCCCATAATTAACTTCATAATCTTTAATCTCTCATTTTCCTAATATTGAGGTAAAAATTTTAGAAGTTTGGTGAACTGTTCTTAGTACTCATTCATTAATAAGTCCCCTTCTTTTAGACTTTGAGAATATGTAATATTTTGATCAAAATAAAAATTTGGAAGCCATTGTGATCTAAATATTGTTATAAATTACTCCCATGTGAGAGTGGTCAAATTAAAATTCATTTCCCAACTTCTTGTTGGTCCACCACATAGTTGCTTCTCCATCCAATTAATAATCTCCCCAAATAACTTTAGTGACCTCAGAGTAGTTTCAAATCTTGAAATAATTGTCCATTTTAGTCAACCATGCTTTATCTCTATCTCCCATAATAGTTTCATCAAACTTAAGTGGATTCATCTTTTCCATATCCCTTGCCATTTATGTAGCTACATGTGTTCTCACATCTTGAGTCACTTCCTCGTGTCTCTTCTCTTAAGGGATTTCCTACTCATTAGGATGCTCATCAAGACTTTCTTGATTGGCTTCTTCCTCTAGTCCATGAATTTATTGTTCCATGGCTACAATTTTTCCCCTAGTCTCTTTCATGGTTGAAATAATATGATCTTACTTTGTTACTTGCTCAATGTCAAATTAGTTAGGATCAAATGAAAGGTTATTGACATTGACATTTGAAGGACCCTCACCCAATGCTCTTACTCACACCATTATTCATTTTGGTAACATAATAATATGAAAAGCATTAGGGACTCATTAAGTCCTAGAGTTCAAACCATAGATCTAATACAATAATGTAACATCCCCACATGAATTTACTAGAATAATGTAGTAAAAAAATTTAAATATTTACACCACACTTATTATTTCATTAGATTACACCATGAAAATCTAATTAGTGACTTTAACATACTAAATAATTATATTAATATAAGTAAACATGTAGCAATAATTATTATTGATAACTAGCTTCTTACATAACATAACATACTACACAAGGAAAGTAATCATATTAAAATCCAATCATGATTGGTATAATAATATAGACTCTACTATTAATGTATAAATAATATATCAATTACATTTCTAATAGGCATGATTCCTCAACATAAATAAAATGATGGATATATTTATCCATAGAGCTTGAGTCACTCTAACTCTTGTATTCTTGATAATCTCAAGTGTACTCTCTAAATAGGTAATGTAGTGAGGAGGGAGAGCATCATCCAAGCACTTTTACACACCAACCATAGACCATCAATCCCATACACAATCCCTCAAATAGGGAGTGACCCTCCCTTCATATATGGGGAGATAGTGATGGTGTGGGAATCAAGATAGACATGATAATACCCATGTGATGTAAGATTCTTACTAAATTATGTGTACCATAAAGAAAAATATGTTCTAACATAATATTACACAAGCATGTAAATAATACATATGAAATGACAATGTTTATTTAACATTAATTTGACCAAAGTTTTCAAATATCTATTGATCTCTAAGATTAGTCAAATTCATACACACCACTTGATTAGATTACCTACATCTAGAATTGGTGTTAAGTAGGCTAGTGAAGTCTATCTCACTTTTTAGTTAGTACCAAAAATGGGATATTTGGTTAAATTCTCAATAACCAATGGATTCATATAAATTTATTCCTACTTATCAAGCATTCCTTTAGCTATTAACATGAATAATCTTTTTGCATAAATTTATTCCATAAAATGTATGAATGAATCTCTATCCTTATATTTTATAATTATCATGAAAAATAAGTATTATTTACCAAAATTGGTAAACTACAAATCATAATATAGAATGTACTTTCTGTAAGTAAATGCAATGTAACAAAACCATCATTATCACAATATACTGCACATATTGCTTCATTATTATAGCAGTCTTAAATATTTTAAAAGACATACTAACTTGCAACCTTAAGCATAATCTTTCTTCAAATTATACTTATATGAAGGCTTTACACATAAATTTATAAGCATAATAACTTATTTATTTTTTTAATTAATATTCAAACAAAAATGAGAATCATCCAATATATTCATACATACATATATATATATATATATATATATATATATATATATTTCATATCTTGGTATGTTTTTATTTATTATAAAGACTATTTATATTCAATAATCCTTTATATTAAATAGCTAATAAATCTAAAAATAATCTCATTATTTTATTTTTTCCTCTACTAGATTCACAAAAATATCCATAATAGAATTGGTATGATTTGATCTCAAAATCATTCAAATATAAAACCCTACTCTTTAAAAACTTCAATGATGTTCTTTCTCTTAGAAAAATGTAGTATTATAAATATAAATTATGTACTTTACTTAACCATATGGAATTTATATATCCTTTTAGAAGTTATATATAAATTTCAAGATTTAAATTGATTTTTGATACATCCATAATCAAAACATTCCAAAGGAGGTAATTTTTTTCATAGACATCTGTCCAAACCAATATATAGTGACTTAATTCCTAACTATGTTTTAAAGGGCATTTCTTTTATAAAATTCCTCCTCAGTGTGACTGTTTATTAGTAAATAAAATATATTATCTTCTTTTCTACTTTTTTAATAAATAAAAAATATGTTCCTTATCTTCCTTAATGTCACATACCCTATTCCATATTTATTTTCACCCTAATATTATAATCAATGTCATATTTTCGAATGAAAAATTTCAAGGTTATACTAAATAATTTATTCATAGGATATAAACATTTATTCATTCTAAAATATATTCTAAAGGCCATCCAATTTTATAATTCACAATTTCAAACCTAAATTCACATGTTTATCCTTACTCAATACAAGTTCATATTATTTTGTGTGTGTGTGTGTGTGTGTGTGTGTGTGTGTGTGTGTGTGTGGGTGCATGTGCATGCAAATATATATATATATATATATATATATATATATATATATATATATATATATATATATATATATATATATACACACTACACAAGGACTATATTGCCTTTCTTGAAAATCCAAACCACTATCTATTTATTTTCTAATTCTATTTGCAGTATTTTAATTTTGAATTTATTTAAAAAACTTGACTTGGTATTCATTGATTTCTAAGATAATAGAATGAATTAACATAATTTGACCTTTAATAATGAATCATTTATAAAACATCTTAATTTAGACCCAATTTATATCAAAATAATTTGGTTCTATGTATAACTAGACACAAACACACACACACACACACACACACACACACACACACACACACACACACACACACACACACACACACACACACACACACACACACACACACACACACACACACACACACACACACACACACACACACACACACACAACAAAACATATTAATATATGAGTTTATATGAATATGTATCTACATGATAAAAATTTCTCCCAAATTAGGGCACCTATTTAAAATAATCAAAAACATAGTTATATATGCATATACTACCATAACATCCCTCTAGATTTTCGTTCAACTAGGGCATAATATTTTAAGAAATATAAATTTGTTTTACCCTGATAGATCAACAACCACAACCAAACAATTTTATAATCTAAGGAATTTATATGTAACTTCGATTATTTCTATGGATGGTTGATCCATCCTTAGGGCTAAGCTTGTGTTTTTACTAAAAACTCTTTACATTTCTAAACCCAAAGAATTCAAATCAAAATAGTAATCATACAAACATACAAAATTAATTTCATCATCGACCTGGTAAGTTATTTCGAAGATTGAGATGAAATTTTCATTTGTATTCTTTTTCTTTGTTCTTTATATTTCTCTTCTTCATCATCCTCCTATTATCCTCTTGGATAACCTCTTATTCTATCCAAGTCATCCATTTGAGCCTTGTGTGAAGTTATACCAGCTTACAGTCCTCATGCAATAATCATGTTTTTCAACTTTAATGGTGGTTCAAAACTAGTTAATTGCCATTATCAAGACTTAAGAAAGCCTTAATTTTACTTATCCATTCTTCCAAATTTTAAAAATCATTATTATACTTATTTCAAATCAATGCATTTTAAAAGTTTGTGCATTTTCACTTTAACATGTTCACTTAACACATTATTAACATTGATAAGTGGTTCTTCCACTCCAACATAGCCTATGCATGTCCACAAGATTAAGAATATATATTTAGGGTAAAAAAAATTAATTTAATCACTAATAAGATAAAATTATCCTCCCCTTATTATGGTAAATTGACTTAACACAACATCAATTATTTTCTTATATCAAAGTGATAGGTTAATCAATTATTTATTTTAATCATAACAAGATAATTATTTATGTTATTACTAATCTATATAGGATAAATATGTATTTTGATATATTAATAGATTGGTGTATATTGATATTATCAAATATCAATAATAGCAAGCTTAATGTTCTGAAATGTTATTAAGACATCTTGGTAGTCTATATGTATTAGTAATTAGATATAATCTACCATATTTATGTTCTTAATCATAACAACATAAGTAAAGTAAAATTCACATTCCACCATTAATTTCTAATTTTACGTAAATATATATGATGTAATCACATAAAATATTTATTTCTTATCTATGAATTAACTGCAAATTAACTTATAAAACATACTAATTCTAATAATTCACATAAATAATGCATATAACATATTTAATCTAATGTGGTGTGTACATAGGTCTAGAAGCTACTCTCTCATCCTTCACCTTATCCATCTCCATCACTCTCTCTGATGATTATCTCCCTCCATCATGCTTTGAGGGATGAATTTTCCAGCATACAACTCATGACAAGAAGGTAGTTAGTCAAATAAATTGTGATATTAATCATAAAACAATGTTATAACAAGTAACATAATAATTATGTAAATAATTCATAATAATCCATCTCAAAATAATGAACTCATGAAATCTAAGTAATATATATCTTTTCCATAATAGCATATGGCTTATAATTTAGTTAAAAAATAGCAAATCATTTTAAAAACGACATTAATCCATGGATAATTAGGTAAATTAGTTTAGTGAGAGAATTACAATGTAATTAAAAAAAATGTAAAATGTAATTTGACATAGATATATGTGCAAATATGTTAAATATTCAACCCAATGTATAGAAAAAAATAGAAATTTATTAGAAACCCAAAGGGGTATTACTTAGATGTATAGGACCTAGTATGTACATCTAAGGTTTTTTAGGGTTTTGTAAACAAAATGTAAAGTGTATTAAATTAATGAAAACCTATGATAGGATTTATTTGGATCAATTAGGTTATGCAAAAATCATAATTTAATATCCCTAATTCATTACAAAAGATGTAGGAGGCAAACCCTATAATAGAACTAGGGTTTTAAGTAATATTTGAAGTATGTCAGGTTCACCAAATGTTTTAAATTTTAAGGGTTTATAAATTATAATATCTATGTTTTTAAAGGGGTTATGTATAGGGGGTAAATTCAAATAAATATTAAAAATAAATGTATGAAACTAATTTACCCAAAATGTAAGCACAATGAGAAAATTGATTTATATGGAATGAAAGAGGAGTTTTCAGAGGTCAAGAAGGTTATAACAAGCCTTAAGATATATCAAGAATATTTTATTCTAAAATTGGTTTTGAAAACTAGATTTCGACAATAAAATGGTTTAGAGGGTACTAAAACTATAATAATAGTGTCCAAGTATCAGTTTTAATTTCCTTCTATGGAGACTCAGGTTAAGAGGGTTAGAACAAGCTTGAAGATCTATTAAGAATATTTTGTTCTAAAATTAGTTTTCAAAACTGGCTTTGGACAATAAAATGGTTTAGAGGGTAGTAGCACTACAATAATAGTGTCAAGTATCAGTGTTAATTTCCTTCTATGGAGACTCTAGCTAAGACTTATAGGGATGTTGTGGAAGGGTTTTAGTGACCTATAGATGAGTTTTGAGCTTTTAATTATCTATTTACATCACTATTTTTCCATATATTCTCCAAAACCTAATGAACCCCTACAAACCTGAAATAATAACAAGATCAAAAATAAAAGAAAGAGAAAAATTTAGCTATGGGATGTTATGATCACATGATGTACAACTCTTACTATCCTAACCACTTTCTATAATAAGCCCAATGATTAAGTCTCAGATCACATGTAGTTCTCCCTTAGGGAATATGCATAATCAATGCACATGGTATGTTATAATGACTTTTACATAGACCCTTCTTTGATCAAGCATGCAAGTCTATGTGTAATTATTGAGTAATATACAATGTGTTGAGCTATATTGATGACTAATTTTATGTAATTATGTGCCAAATTAGTAAGTGCTAGATGTAAAATTCCTAGTGAGGCTCTTTATATATAAAGAACTTTGATTTAAATGTAAAACCCGTGTTCACTAGCCGATAAGATGTAAAACAAAGATAAAATCATAAGAGAAGGCTCAAAGAAGGGTTAGGATTCAAAACATGTTTAAAAAGTAACCATTAGACACTAATGTTGAGTTGGACACTAGCACACCATACTAGTGTCTTGAGATCACAAAACTTAGCAAAAACTATGCAAAACATGTTTGGGGAGTTGAGACTCAGATGAGATGACATAGGGCCATTAGGGGTGCAGAAAATAGGATAAATAAGTTGTAAGAAAGATAAAAATACCCAAATTGACCATGTAAATAAGACTCATACTCATCACGAAGACCTCATGAAAGAACAACAAAAGACATAGTACTTGTGGTTGTTTGACCAAACTAGGGTGTGTATAGCATCACATTTGAGCTTGTCCATTTATTAAAACCCTTGAACCTTTGTTAATACAATATTTGAACATGTCCCTTGTTTATTCATTATTATTTTCCTTTGTGTGTGTCCTTTGGCTTTGTATGTGAAATATTTAATCATGCATGATTAAACGTGCCCCTTGTACATAACCCTTGGCCTTATTATATGACATTGCACTTATTATATTTTTTTGTTTATTGAGCTTGGTAGGTTTGATGAATGTGGTGATACATGTCATGCACTAACTAATTCATAGGATTAATTTAATAATATACTAATATGACTTTCATTAATACATTTATATAGGCCTTCCCTCATATGTTAGTTACATGATTTGAATGGCACATATCATACTATTTTGATATGCATTTCACATATGCTACACTATTTAATGAATACATATTACTACAGATGATTTAATTAAATTTTATTTTGATATGAGTGAAATTTAAGATACAATTCCCTCACCTAAAAAGTGAGGGATTTTAGTGGGATTTTCATACAAGAGCTAATATGTTTTAGAGAAAAACATCATTTTTGAATATAAAATACAATTTCAAAGGTTTAGAATGATTAAAATTCAATCATTGACATAATTATGGAGGCATATGCCATGCACATGCATTCACATTGTAGAAAAAAATTATAGATTCATATATTTTGGTGCATGATATAGACTAATACACAAGTTTCAAACAAAATTTATAAAATTGCATCTTCATATAGTTCCATATTCTACATTTATCAATGGGGGAATGATACAAATTCATGCATACTATGCTATTTTTAAAATTTATGGAGCATGATATAGATTCATGTCATGATTTTTTATACTAATTTATATTTGTAGATATGGTATTGTAGACACATAAATTTTATCATTAAAGTGTTTGACAATGTTTATTCTTGACATCTTTACAATGTTTGATCTCTTCACCATTTTTATAACTTGCACTCCATAAGAGAGCCTCTATTATCTTTAAAGCATTGAAACTATCATATAGATACCCCTATTTCAACCTCATTTATCCATAATCTACTTAAGGCACCTTTCAACCCCTTTCTAGTAGTTTTTCCTTCTAAGACAAGACTTTTCTAGGTCATACAAGGGTATAATATATCCTTTTCCCTTAACATACCCTTATCCCCTACACTCCAATGGTTACTTTTCAAAATTGAGACATTTCACAATGGCTCTCCTATGATTTTTTTAAATTTGGTTAGCATAAATATTCCCCTATAAAATCCCATTAAGGAATTCATTTAAAAGGACCTAACAAGATGATTTAAAATTAATATTCACTAAATGTAGTCATTTAAAATGTCAAAATTGGTAGTTTGAGTGTGGCTTGTGACACCCAACCCATAGGTCCCTCTTGCATACTCTTGTGACCCTTCTATACACCTTTTTGCTTATTCCCAATCATTTGTAGACTTTTGAAACTTGATTCTAGCTCAGCCCGGTTGGATTTCCCATGATAATTCCATCCCCCTAGGTCCTGCACTTGTAGGATAGGAGAATCCAACTTGGACTATAGCATCAGACCCTAGAATGTCCTATTGAGTGCCCCTATACAATTTCATTTTTATCACTAATAATCATTTCCTTTTAGTTTGTATCCTTCATCTTGTTGGCCTAGCACGAATACATTTGACCCATGACAACTAGATCTCTATGAAAGCCCATTCAAATTTAATTTAGGAGGAGGTTGGAAAATATTAGAAAGTAAGGAAGAATACAAGTAAAACCACTGAGGCAAATTTTCCTATTTTCTACATATAGCCATCCATTATAACTACAAGCATATACAAATCCTCACACCAATCCCTAGCCACCATAGGCACACCTAGTTTAGCATTTTTGCACCCACATAACACTATTATAAAAGCACATCTAGTGGGAGAACTACATATGTACTGATCCCTCTTCAGATTATTGGTATATAGGCAGCATGCCCATACAAGGGGTGTGGATACACATTTAATACATATTACACACACTAACCCCCCTTACTTCTCAAGTTTTATCAAATTAAAATTGAGTATAGGGTTTTAATATTAAATCGCATCTACAACGAGTTCCAAGGACTTTCAATAGTCGATATTTCATAGGCATGCTCACATAGGGATAGCGACCAAAACCCAAAAAGCTTAGATCTCTATGAATAGTTTGGATAATAATGGTAGAAAAGGATAATAACACCAGACCCTAAGGTGTCCTATTTCATCACTCTTATCCTTTCACAAAACAAAAGCTATATCCTAATTTTTGACACTATCTCAGTCCTACACAATGAATATTAGACATTTCAATAGTTATTTTAATTCATTTTTAGTTATTTTATTTTCTCCATATTTATTGTTATTTATAGAAAGGTTAAAAATACAAATAAATTATACAAATTAGTAGTTAAATTAATGAAATATTATTTAATAATTTAGTCAACTTAGACCCTTAACTAAATTATAAAAAATACTCTAATATTCCCAAAATAGTTAAATCATTTGGTGAACCTGACGTACTTCATTTTTGTATAAAAACCCTAGAAATCCTAGGGTAAATTATTTGCTAATTTTTCCAATAATATTTTGATTTTACCTACATATTTAAATCATAAATTTAGATTAATTTTTAAAATTTCATAGTAATTTTTTTAAAAAATCATTTTCTTCCAAACCCTAGTTGCATATACTAGGTTCCTTTAAATCAAGAGTTTTTCCAATATTTTTATATTTTTTTACTTGCATATTTAAAATTAAAAATTCACATTAATTTTTTAAAATTTCATAGTAATATTTTAAAAAATCATTTCATTCAAACCCTAGTTTTACTATACTAGGACTTATTGATTTTGAGGTATCACCTTACAGATAAATCAAAATTTCTCATTTAATTTTAAAAATTTATCAAAGTAATTTTAAAAATCATTTTTTTAATTTCAAACCTTGGTTGCATTTACTAGGTCCATTTGCTTCTTGAGGTATCACCTTACATGTTTGTGAGCTTCATATCCTTTTTATGCATATTCTAGTTCATTATTTAGATTATATTTGTTTAATCTTTTCTTTGATTATTCAAGTTATTTTCCTTATACCACCTAAGCTCCTTGATTTTTTCCTTTGAGACTAAGTGCAAGACTTTGTGACAACCCTCCTAAATTCACCTAGATTCCTTCAACTTGATCATATACTATAGATAAATAGCCAGCTCAACTTCTTGCTCTAGATGTTATGCATCTAGATTACTCCAATTTCCATAAGGATAATTTTGACAATGAGTAGTATAAGAAAAACAATGATGATACAAACACTGATGTTCATTATCCACCATATTAGTTTCTTGATCCACTTCCACCTATTATTGATAGTAATGTTGTCCTCAATAAAGAATTGATTCTACAAAGTTTTAGAGAAAGACTTAGGGAACAACCCCAAGATCATACTCTTATCTTACAATCTATCATAGAAATTAAAAATGTTAACCAAGTTGAGTCTTTCATTCCTTCAAAACAACCAATTGTAAATGATGATACGGGGGAAACTATGTCTCAATAACCTCCTATAGTAGCCCAGCCTTATTATGAGGCACCACCAATTATTAGTAGTACATCTTTGTCTCCTAATGTGTTATCCCTTATGCAAGAGATAAAATCTCTTCAATCGAAGGTGCTACATCTTGAAAAAGGTGCTTCTAGACCAACACAGGCCTTGGATCTTTTTTTCTACTACATAAACCATTAGCACATCATATTGGTTTGAAACCCTTAATATAAGGTTTTTTTCAACTCAAGATCACTCTATATGATGTCAAGAGAAACCTAGAGACACACTAAAGATATTTTTATGTAGAATTCTTGTATTATGTGCCAAATGACTGACTACTAACCAAGTTATTTCTATAGAGTCTAAAGGATTACACTTCATAATGGTTTTATAGTCTACTGAATTAGTTAGTTAATACATTTTATCTTTTAGACAACATGTTCCTAGCTCATTTCAGCATTAAAATTGGTTATAAGGTTTCTTATGCCCAAGGTTCATAATAGAAACAAAGGTCAAATGAGCATCTCATAGATTGTATTCTTTGATATAAGACAATCTTGGCTAAGATGATTATCCTCATGGCTAATCAAGAGTTACAAGATATATTCAAATAGATCCTTCTACTAGATTTACATGAATCAATAATTTTCAAAATATTCTCTTCCTTCACTGAGTTTTGTCATGCACTAAAGGAAAAGAACGTCAAATTAGTTTCAATGGGAAAACATAAGTACATAAGTATATCATAAAAAATAAACAAGACTAATATCAAAGTCCCATACAAAGTCAACATCAATGATAACAAAAGTTAGAATCAACCTTTAGTCAATATGGCTTCAAAACCCCCTCAGTGATTAGTTTTATTAGCACCTCCTCGGTGAACCTTTACTAATCTACCAATTTCTCTAGCAAGAGTTTTACATTAGCTTTTAGATTGTAATATCATATCTCTCCCTCCTATTTTGGAAATTTATCTAATAAATCCTCTTCCATAAGTATATGATCTGAATGCATTTTACAACTTTCATAGGGCACCAGGCCACACAACAAATATATGTATTAGTTTGAAACACAAGATATAGGATTTGATAGATGGAAATATTATTGATCTTGGCACTCTAGTTGAGCTTCCATAGGAAAAGAAAACACAAGATAATGCTTTAAAATTTTCTCAAATCATTTTATATATCATTTTAAATAAGAGACATGGGACACATCATTTCACCATGCATATCATGCACATATACCACCAACTACATACAGGGCACCTTTAGTTGAGTCACATCCTTTGAGTAACATGATTGGTGAGTAAAATTCTAGAGTTCCAACTAGACCTTCAATATCCTTCTCAAAGTAGGAGATAGTTGACGATGATTTGGATTATCATGCACTCTTTATTAGAGCCTACATTCATAATCATCCCATTCATAGTGTTCTCATATATAATGGATCCAGTGTGAATATGTGAAATATAACATTATTTCAACATTTGGGATATTCAAAGTGGATATTAACCCAATGGGAATAGTTATTAGTAGATTCAATGGGCATATATAGAGTTCATTGGGTGATATTGTACTTCTTCTATAGGTTAGTCCAACACATGTGGCCACACCATGTATTATTATTCCTAGTGAAGGAGTTTTTGATATGTTACTTGGTCAACCATGGATCCCAAAACTTTGAGTATTACCTTTTACAATTCATAAATGTGTTGAATTAATTCACACTAATTAGATTATTATAGTTGGTGGAGTTCCATATGAGTTACCACTCCCCACTTCAGAGCCATCTCATACTTTGTAATCACCATTTTTAGCTTCTCCACCAATTATAGTTCTTCATCTAGTTTATATTTAGACGTATTCAAGGCCTTCCAAACTAGTATAGAGAGTTCATACATTTCCATAGAGGCCTCTTTTAGAGCAACCACAATTTTAAGATTTTAGATAGTTTCTAGCTACAATGTTCACACCCAGGGTAGTATCATTGAGGTCTCATGCCTCTACACATAGATCATATGTTAAAATAGCTTATCCTACTTCCATATGGCTCCCTAAGAGACTTATAGTTACATCCACTTCTCAGAGTTACAAGGGAACCCCATAGTCAGTTTCTACTATAGAGATTTTAGAGCATTTATAGCATACACAGCTTTACAGGTTATAGTCTCAACCTATCCATCATGCTTCAATATCATGCATAATCCCTATCCTCTATATAGGACACAATTTTATGGATTCCCCCCATGAGACTCATCAGTTAGTATCATTTATTTTCATTACTTTTACATAGTTTCCTTTTACTTGTTTGTATATAGCTTATTTTCAATTACCTGTACATGGTCTCCTTATGATTGTTTTACATAGGTTATTTAAAAAATACAAAAACATTAAAATATGTTAAAATACCAATAATATTAAATATTTCAAAATCTAAAAACATTCAAATATTTAAAAATCCAAAAACATTCAAATAATTCAAAATACCAAAAACATTTTAATTGTATGCATTATCCATGCTTTACATTTCTACTACCATGATAGACTTACATTTTATTGTCCTATGCTATTGTTTATAAATTTATCTAAATCACCATGCTTCACTAGAACTTATTTGAGTTTGTGCAGTGACATCCACATCCTTTATTGCTTCACTCTACCCATTGATGGGATATCCTACTTTTATATTTAATACATACATCGATATATCTACCCATTGAGGGCATCTGTTACATGACTACATCATCTAGGTTATGTCAATTCTACACCACATTATCTAGTTATCATGATGATGTACATTATTTACTATCATACATAGATTATTCTATTGATACTCACTAGTATATATCACTTGTGTATTTTTTAGCATCTACCTAGTCTTGTAGTACATGTCTTACATACTTTCACTTCTTGATTCTTTTAGTTAGATGCGATTGTATTTCCAATATTTACATGATTTCCTTTCTTGATTTATGTAGATAAATGTAATTACATTTATTCATTCATATTTGGTCTATCATATGTGCCTTAAGACATTTACCAATGTCCTTTGCTTATACACTTTTATGTGCTTATGGGCCTCATGCCAACCTTGTTTGTTTTCAATTGTATGTGTATGTGGCCATTTAAACATGCCTTGTATGATTTATTTCCATTTTGAGTGGCATGTGCCCATGTCCCTTGTTTTTTTGGCCCCTTGGCTACTCTTGTGCATTTCTTGCCTTGTGTGCTTTTTGCTTGTTTGTTTCTCACTATTTACAATACCATGATCCACATCATGCATTATCTTTCTTTTTTGGATACCATGATGGAAATCATTCTCTATCTCTCCTTGAAAAATAACAATTAAATATACTTCCAATTATAATTCACTATAATACACATGTTATTACATTGTTACATTTATCTAGGCATTCCCCTATTGATCTAACAATCTCCAATACAAACTATGATATATCTTGAGACATCTTTTAGATTATCATTGCTATATCATATATTTTATAGCATAACACACTTTTAGGGATATTTTTTATGAAGGTGGTCATTGAAATGTCCTCATTCTTTCCCTCATAAGATGGGGTAACAAGTAGGGGTTTTGTCACAGAGATCAGATCCTCTAACTAGTCAAAAATCAATTTTCAAAACACCTAGAATAGTATTCATACTTCAAATTAGGTAGAATAGACTAGACAAATAATGATATTTATAAAATAGTATTTAGAATCAACATAGGACAAGAGTACCAAGTTTGGACTACAATATCACATATTAGAGTGTCATATTTCAATTCTCATATCCAAATAGTAAAAAAATAGATTTTCTAGAAATAGATAGAAAAGTAAGTACATTTATAGTGTTATTAGCAATAGTTTAGTTCAAAATTAGTAGTTTTAGTATAGTTTTTCTCAAATTATATATATATATAAGGGGAATCATGCATGACATGATGGATCTCACTTCTAATTTTAGATTAGGTACTTGGTATAACTTTTAGATCAAAATCCATGTTATAGATACTAGTGATTGGGGGCAAAGTGTGTGGCATGTTTACTTTCTCTTCTTTATAGTTTATGGCATTACCTAGGCATTCTCAGTAGTTTCATGCCTTAATCCATCTATAGGTGGTTAGCATCATTACTAAATGGGTTCCACATAATCCTATTTCCCAATTTTGGAGTGGCTTTCATACAATCCTAATCTCCACTTTTTTACCAAGTGGCCAAGAGTGGCCTAGTTTCCAACACATATTCAACTATTAATACCACATTGTCAGATTACATAACATTTATGGGCTTCATGAGCCATCTCATATGATACACATTCATATCGATATCATTTTATAGCTTCACTTCATGTTGCAATGATGGAGCCAAAGGACTAGATAGCCTTTGTATTCTTGAGCCACATACTCAGAGGGATTAAAAACATAGTCCAAACACTGATTAACACATGCATGATCACATATCTTCACTTAGTGGGTGATGATAGATCTAAAGGGATATCCTTTACATCTTTGAGCCACTCTTGAGTAATTGAGCACTCAGCTCTATTCATGACATTACTCGTGGTACAACATCATTCAACACATACCCAACATCACTCAACATCATAAAAGGTTTTATATTGGTTCACATAACTGGAGAGGTGTATTCATTTATCTTCCTCTCTCTTTTACCCAAGTTTTGTATAATTTTAATTTTAACATAATGTGTCTAGTAAGAATTGATCTACTCTTGATTTTTTGTTGCATATTTACACTTCAAAACTTACTCTCTTTATGCACACCTAGCATCACACAACTTCATGGGCTTCACCCTTATAGGTAATTTCATGTACAATTTCTACTTATCCTTTATCCTAGTATTTTATTTTTCTACATCACTAAAATAAATGGTGGGGGGGGGCAAATGTAGTCATATAAAATGTCAAAATTGGTAGATTTAGTGTGGCTTGTGACACCCAACCCATAGGTCCCTCCTGCATAATCTCACGACCCTTTTAGACACCATTTTGCTTATTCTCAGTCATCTATAGACTTTTGAAACCTAATTCCATCTCAGCTTGGCTACATTTCCCATGATAATTCCATCCCCCCCAAGTCCTAAACCTATAGGATAGGATCACCCAACATGGACTATAGAAATAGACTCTAGGGTGTCTTATTTTGGTGCTCTTGTCCAATTACATGTTTTTCACTAATGGTCATTTCTTTCTAGTTCTTATCCTTCATATTTTTAGCCTAGTGTAAATACATTTGACCCATGACCAATAGATCTCTATAAAAGACCATTCAAAGTTTATTTAGGAGGAGGTTAGAAAATATTACAAAAAAATCAAGAATATAAGCAAGACCACTAAGTCAAATTTCCTTAGTCTCTACATACAACCATCTAATACAGCTACAAGCATATCCAAATCCTCACACTAGTCCCTAGCCATTTCAAGCACACCTAGTTTAGTATTTTTTCACCCAAACAACACTATTGCACAAAGCACATCAAGTGGGAGAACTACATATGGCTTGATCCCTCTTTAGAGTATTGGTATGTAGGTAGCATTCCCACATAAGGGGTGTGGATACATGTTTATTACATATTTAACACATTAACCCTGACTTCTTTCTTAATTTTTATCAAATCACAATGGACTCTAAGGTTTAAAGATTAAATTGGCCCTAAAAGGAGTTTTGTATACTTTCAATGGTTAAGATTTCATAGGCAATCTCACATAGTGACAATGAATAAAACCCAAAAAACTTAGGTCTCTATGAATAGTTTGGACAATAGTGGTAGAAAAAGATAAGAGCACCACACCCCAAGGTGTCTTGTTTCAGTGCTCCTATTCTTTTATAAAATAAAATACATATCCTAATTTATGACACTATCCCAATCTTGTATAGCCAATATCAAACCCTATAATAGCCATTTTAATTTATTTATAGTTATGTCTTATTTTCTCCATATTTAATGTTATTTATAGAAAGGTTAAAAGTACAAATAAATTATACAAATTAGTATTTAAATTATTGAAATATTATTTACTAATATGGTTAATTTAGACCCTTATCTAAATTATTAATAAGACTCAAATATTCCCAAAATAGTTAAATCACTAATTTATAGATCACTTTTTTTGCCAATTCTAATTATGATACATTTTAATAGTCATATGCCAATTCTAAATATACTTTATTCCATGTCAATAACATCCATTTTCAAGCACTTAAATCAATATTTTATCTATAATCATATAGTTTCACAGTCATTGGTCACACAATCAGCCTAGAAGGGATAACTACATTGGCTTGAGGCCCATCTACAATATGTAGGTAGCACTCATATTATGAAAATTTTATAAGGATAACTTAGTTATTCTACTTACCCATTGACCTCATTTTTGCATTTGATATTTTTTTGTAGGACTATGGTTTGGTATTTTATAGGTCTTCCATGTATATATTCTACTCCTACACATAATCATCAAATCCTTGCAGACATTCACATAAACCCAAATCAATAAATCAAGTGCACAATCATCTAGTGTATGACCATAGTCAATAGGCAAGGCCACAATGCATTTATATCCTTCTAGTATGGCCTTGTCCTTACACAATTTATTATAATGTTTTTGTATGTGATATAATCAATAGGTATTTTTAGACAGTATTTAATCATAGTCAGCTTGCATAATAAATATTTAATATTTTTAAGGAGATTTGCATACTTGTAGGCCCATTTACTAATTTTAAATAGTTTCTAATCCTATAAAATTTTATAGTATACTATATTTTACTGTCAGATATGTATATACAATTATTGACATCAATTAAAAATAGGTTAAAAATTCAAGTGAACCTGTTATGTTTTGAATATTGCTTGATGTTTTCTTGATTTTTGTACGAGGATTTCATACACATTTCTATAAATTCTTGACACTTAGTTGAAATATCCTTCAACCTTGGAAAAAATATAACACATAATGATTCAACTTCTTTGGCCCTAGATTTAATCTAACACTGAATAATTTTCTCTTCTCACCTTGGATAAATATGACATAGAAGTTCTTTCTTTTGACCTTCGGTTGAAATTTTTTGATATCTATACACATAAATATTTTGATTTTATTTTTTTTATTTTTCATTTTCTTGTGCTTGTTTTTTTATTATTGGTAAATGGTTTTGGAAGGGACCATACTGACTACAAAAGCCTCAAAAGCTAGATAAAACAATGAAACCCATAAGCAAAAAAGGCTCAAAAGCTAGATAATACATGAGTATAGTAGTTGTTTTTTTATTAGTGGGGTCCACCCCCAAATACAAAAAAGGACTAGAACTAGAATAAATAAGAGAGGTTAATATCATGGAGTATCCTACTATATAATAACACCAAAATAACATATCAACAACAACTTCATATCATCAAAGTAGTATCAAAATAGAAGAAAGTCAACAAAATAGAGAACTAAAAAGTAATAAAAGGAAGCTTCACTGGAGGAGCTTATTGAAGTTATTCTTGAGTCCCTCCAAAGTGTTAAATATATTGAGAGAGTTAGTTTGAGATGGGTTAGCCATATCAATGGTGGTTAGAACATGAGTCTTCTTAGCGGTACCCTTCCACAGGCCTAGATGCAAGTTGCTAAGGGTGAAAACTTGCCTAACTTGAAACTCAAAGAACTCCAGAATGGCTTGGTTTATGGCCATATGATTAGTCTACCTATTCTTGATATGATCCATAGTGACCTCTAAAGATTTCATTCTATTTAAAATATCTTTCATCTTAGTCTCATAATGGGAGGAGTTATCCACCTTCTTCTTACCCTTGTTAATAATCTTATTGAGTTGTGTGACCTCCTTCCTGAGTTCACTAATCCTTTCTTCAAGCTGTATAACTTGAACTTTAGGCTTAGGTTCCTTGAGACCAAAATCCACAATAGCCTATCCCATGTCAAGGAGGCTCTCTACAATGGTAATTTCCTTACCCTTCTGAAAGCTAGGATCCAAACCCTTGCTTTTATCACTACTTCTAAGCACCCTCTTGGGAGGAGGAGGAGGTACAAAATGAAAATTGGGATTCTTAGTCTTAATCCTTCTCTAAATAGGAGGTTTAAATAGGGGAGGGGGAGGAATATTGTGAACTATAATGTTATCAGAGATTAAGATGCAATGTTGATGCAAAATAAAAATAACCCCTTCATAAAGAGGTAGGGCATGTTTGTGTGCCTAAAATCTTTGAATATAAGCTTCTAAGGATTGAAAGATATAGTATGGGAGATTAACCCTTGGTCCCTTATGGAAATGGTTCAAAAGGATAAGATGATGAAGTGGTAGAGTGTTATACCTACCCTCCATAGTCATATACCTAACCAACATACATGTCACCTCATCCAAAAGAGCAAGGACAGACAAATGCAAAATACCAACTTTGACAAAATTAAAGGTGTTAACTAAGGAACCCTCCCAAAGCCTTTTTTCTTTTATAGCCTTGTCAAATAAAAATTTAATAACTTCAAACCATCCCTATTGAGACTAGTGATAGAGGTAATGAGTTCTTTGGTGATATAGAAATTATTACCTCTATAGACAACAACCTTGTTCTTCTAATTATTGGCAAAAGTGATAGAGATGTGGTTGTCATGTCCCTTGATATTTTGCATGAAACTTATGAAGCCTCCCACATTTAATGTATTACAAAGATCTCCATTTACCTTCTAATTCAAGTCACACATTAGTTCAACATGATATGGAGAGCCACCCATGGTGTTAGCAGCAAGTTCTTGATACAAGGGCACACAAAAAATAGTGAATAGACCACTCCCACACTGCATTTACATAGCCTGATACCTAAGAATTTGACAATGTAAAAAATACTTATGTAGGATACTGATAAAATAATATAATATAAATCATGTGAAATTTAAATAGTGATTATCCTTCATATGAATGATCAAATCACCCATACCATAGCTAAGCATAACACATTGCCCCTTCATTAATAATGATATCCCCAATATTTTTTAGGATTTGGTCATGAGCATACCAAAATTGAATTTGTTTATCAATCACCCCTATATTAGTAAATGAGTCTACCACATTACTACCTTATCTGTAGGTGTCACATATCTTGTAATTTGAAAAGGCCCCACATATACTAACAACCTCCAAGATGAAGTCTCAGATAGTCCAACTAGCTGGATGAATACCATTAAGCTGATTAATGATATTCAAAGAGTCACCTTCAATGATAATATTTCTGATATGGAAATATCTTGCTAACCTGATCCCCTATAAAATAACAAACACCTCAGCATAATGGTTGGATTATATGCTCATAGGTCTAACATAGGTAGCAATAAGATTACCTAAGTGATCCATGATTATCCCACCTCTTCCTGTAGCTCCTAGATTGCCTTTAGAGGCACCATCAAAGTTTATCTTATAAAATTTTATTAGATGATGGATCCAATGTATAATAGATCTATCAATAGTAAGAGTTATGATCTAAAGATCACCAATATTGATATTCCAATTAGAAAATAGTTTATCCTTATATTAAGGGAATTTTTTATTTTTGGGAGGTTTGAACTTAAGTACATTGTATTTTACATCAATAAAAATGTATTTGATTAATTTTTTGTAAGAATTATTGCAATCTCTAAAAATGACCACATTCTTAGCCTTCTAAATACTCCAAAGGGTGTGTAGGAAGATAAGTTTCCAAAATCCTCTAAGCATGTTGTGTCTAAATGGAGTTTAACATTACTCCCAGCCCTAGAAAATATCTTTGAAAGGTCCAAGAAACCTCAAATCTATAAAATATAAGATCCCACAAGTTGTTAGCATAATAACAATGTAAGAATAGGTGATGAATGTCTTCAACTTCTTTCTTACATAAGCAACACATGTTAGGAATAATAAAACCTTCTTTCATAATATTAACATTGGTGAGAATCCTTTTATTGAGCGCCATCCATAAAAATTGATTAATCTTGGGAGTGAGTTCCTTAAACCATATCTTTCTCCAATAAAAATTAGTGGGGGTCTCATCAGAAAGTAGATGATAACTAGCCTTAATCGTATAGGAACCATCAAAAGAGTTGACTCAAATAAAATCATCCCTATGACCTAGCTAGTTGATCTGAATGATATTAAGAATCTCTTGGATTAAGGTCACCATATATTTTAAATCAGGCCTATTATAGGAGGTAATATGAGTGAGTTCCTTCCATTGAAACTTATCATTGTTACAATAAATGTAATCACTAACTTTATCCCCAGTATGGGAAGAAAGATAAATTTCTAGTTGATTCGAAGAGCTATTCTTCTACAAATTTTGAAAATTAGCCCATCTATCTTTCTCTAATAAAATATCCTTACCATCACCAAGTTTCCATTCAAAACCTTTCTCAATGAAACCCTTAATTTTGATGAGGTTTCTATAGAAAATAGAGCCATTTCGAAGGTTCTCCTCAATAAGAAAGTTTTGGGATAATTACTAACTTAGATACTTGGCTTTAATAATATTGGTCTAGGAATAATAATCCTTTAATAATCTCTAACCCATTTTAGAGATAAGAGCTACATTCATTGTTCTAATTTTTTTAATACCCAAGCCTTCCATTTTCCTCTAAGAACATGCCTTATCCCATGCCACAAGATGGAATCTATTCCTAGTCTCGGTACTAGTCCATAAAAAGTGTTTCTAAATCCTTTCAATTATATCATACACAATTGAAGTAATAAAAAGCATGGACATGATATAAGTGGGAAGATTTTACAAAGTAATCTTAATAAGAAAACACTTACCCACATTAGAGAGAATAGCTCCTTTCTAATCAATAAATTTATTTTGGAATTATCAATAAGAGTGTTCTAAAATATCATAAAAACTTCTTTGTACCTAAAGGAAGACCCAAATAAGTAGTAGGAAGAGATTTAATCCTACAGCCTAGAATTTGAGCAATCTTCCTTTCTCAATTAGGAGGTGTGTTAAAGAAAAAAAAGAACTCTTCTCATAACCGATTTTCTATCCTGAAGCTTCTTCATAAAATTTAAGAATACTCCTCATCATTTTAGCTTTAAAAATGGTAGCTAGAAGAATTAGAAGTGTATCATCAACAATAATTGATGGGAAACAGTAAGATCCAAAGAAGTGGGTCTAAAACCATTAAGAATCCTCATATAAATGTATATCAGCTCAGGTTATCCACCATAATAATAAACAAAAGGGGAGAGATGAGGTCCCATTGCCTGATACCTCTCCTACTAGAAAAGAATCCCATTGGAGAACCATTAACAATGATAAAAAATTTAGGGGTGCAAATGCAAGAATTGATGATCTTTCTAAAATGATCCAAATTTATTCAGAACTCTATCAAGGAACAACCAAAACACTCTATCAAAATATTTATTCGTATCCAATTTCATGACCATGCATACCTTTTTACTCTTTTCCATAGAATGGATAGTCTCACGAACCACTAGCACCCCATCTTGAATGAGTCTATCTTTGATAAAACCTAATTGTTTGGAAATTAGAAACAATAAGAGGGGCTATAATCTCAAAACCAAAGTCTTAGAAAAAATTCTATACAGCACATTGGTGAGACTAATGGGCCTAAAGTCCTTAAAGTCTTTAGCTCTATTTTTCTTGGGTATTAACACTATGAAAGTGTTTTTGATCTCCTTAAGAGTGTTACTAATTTGTAGAAATTCATTAGTGACTTTAAGTAGATCTTTGAAACAAATATCCCAAAAATTTTGAAAGAAAAAGGTTGAGAATCCATCAGGACCTAATGATTTATCTCCTTCCATAGAGAAAATAGCCTTATGTAATTCATCAAAAGTAGTAAGCTTAATAATTTGATTGTTCTTATCTAAGAAAATTTGTTCTTACGATTTTTAAAATACTTAGTGACTATCTTGTAGGGATATGTGGTTTTCTATTTATATACATCATAGTGTGAGGGATTTACCTCAATACTCAGCCATTGTAAATGACTAAACATGGAATTTATTTTTCACATACCTCATGGTATATTTAAAAATTCCCAAGATCCCTTTTTTATACCTTAAAAATATTATTCTATCCATTTTATTTATGGAACACCTAAAAGGATCATATCACCTTGTAAGTTACTCTCAATGTACCCTAAAAATGAGGTTAGTGGGATAAATGCATGATTTTACCTTTATAGTTAATTAACTGAAACATTGGGCTGACACTAATTAGTGAATGAGCAAATTTATTTTAGATTACAAAAAATCATTCAAAACATGTCCTACATCATCCTTATACCTTCATTATTTATTGAATTATACTCATAGTCATTATAATTTCTTGATTCATATTGTAGAATAGTCATAATAGACACATCTTTATTTCATATGTTACACAGGATCATGAAATTTATTATTATATTTTGTATTACTATTCAACATGTTACTCATTATATTATTACATGGATTAAATATTAAATTAATCAAGAATTTATAATAAACAATATTCACTATCAAGATCTTGTTACAAATGTTTTCACTACTATATCATATCACTTTCCTTCTCTAATATGTTTTGTTAAATCTGAAATGACTTGTGAATAGAGGAAGCATATGTTATACATTATATCAAATATTCAACCTCAAATGATCTTCCCTCACTTATTCCACACCCTTTTAAATGTGAATCTTGGATATCATTTCATAATCCAATACTCATGAACAATCTGATCTAACTTTCAAAGTAAATAATTTGAAATTTATTTGTGAATATCTATAAAATTCATTCTTATACGTTGATAGTTATGAATAAAATAAAAGTGCCCAAGATACCACTTCTAATGGTGTCACCTCTATTGTTTAATCTATTATTATCTCTACACCTATAACATCATCCCTTGGATTGGGGAACCATTTGGTCTCTAAAATGTATCTATCCCAATTCCTAATCATGTTACTTATACTCCTCTTATTACTTTTATAAATACTAATTTTAAGCATGCACTTCTTACCTTACAAGCTAAACTATCTAAAATTGAGCAAATTATATCTCATACTAAACCCTCTATCGGCTCATGTTATATATTAAATCACCCTTTGACACATTAAATTACATCTTATTCAATACGATTTGTATTTTTGTCACCTAAGATTCCTCTATATAAAGACAAAGGTGATCCTGAACAACATTTGTGTGCATTCCATGTAGCTTGTGTACACTATGAAGATAATGAAATTTTTTTTTAAAATATCTTCCAATAAGTATCAAATAATATTTCTTATATATTTATATGATCTTCATATTCAATCATTAAAGGATTTTATCCCTTTAGAAAATTAGTTTTTAAAACACTTTTCTATCAACATTGGTGAAAATTTATCATATGCTCAAATTACAAAGATCAAACAAGGGTATAATGAAACAATTAATGAATATTTGATATGATACAATGTTATTCTAGTATTAATGACAAATCAAATGGTTGTTAAAATATCTCCAAGATATTTTAAATTTTAAGTTTTCTATCTCCACTTCAAGAGGCACTTATGTTTTAAAAAACCAAATCTTCTGATGATTTAAGTTTTCTATCTCCACTTCAAGAGGCACTTATGTTTTAAAAAACCAAATCTTCTAATGATCTATGCCATATAGTAAAAGAGTGTGAGGACAATTTTATTACATTAAAAAATATAAAATATGTTTCCAATGCTCCATTTACTTCAAATTTAAAATTTTAAAATAATCCAAATTCTAAGAGCAAATCAAAAGGAATAAATAATGAAGATAAGATTATAGTTAATTTTATTTTTCAATAAACATGAAAAATTTATTGTAAGCTCCACCAAGGAGGTAATTTTCAAGGTTACCTTCACCTCCTCATGTATTATTACAAAATATACTTGAATTTAATATCATCACTCTTCATCCAATAATTTAAGTGAGCATGTCTAGACCGTAACATTAAAAATTGATGAAAATACATATTGTGACTACCATAGATGTATTGGAAATTC